>QAOA01007173.1:20570-83729 GCA_003255065.1 Cercis canadensis | reverse complement strand
TTTTTTTTTGGGGGGGTGACATTTGATATTCTTTTGTTGAAAAGAGCAAGTGCATTTACCACTAAACCATAATGCTTGGTGGTACAGAAGATCAAATATGTATTTACATTGTCTAACACTTCATATTAATTTGTAAATATTCCCCAAAGATAGCAAATATTCTTGTGTGAACTTGGGTCCATGTATAGATACTCCAAAATATCATTTGCGGGTCTCATACGATACAACTAATGAGGAGACCCATAACTCATGTTTTAGCGGTACATGTCCACACAAAAATTTGTCCAAAAGTAGTTTTAAGATTTGACTTTTAATGAACTTCTAAAACATGGTTGTTGAATTCATCGCAGTTGGATCTTTATCCTTTTCTTTCCATGTTTCCAAATAATTGCTTAATTTCCAAACACGTGCATGACTTTGGGTAATGTTTTTAAGAGTTAGATAATGTTGGAAAATGAAAGAAGTGGAGCAAAGTTAAGTGGATATAAAGCTTGAGATGCATAAGTCTAAATTGCCTTAGGCATTTTGGTCAAAGTTTTATAAGGAGAGAATAGGTCAAGACGGAGCTTAAGTTGGTCAAAGAAAGGGTGATGAATGTGATGAGAGAGAAGCAAGTGTCACTGTGGAGTCACTCATGACCAAGTAGACTGCTTCCATAAGTTCCAAGTCAAAATCCAGGAAAAGTACAAATGCATAATAATGGTTCATGGGAGACTTTTCTTGGTTTTAGTTTTTAGGCATTCTAGGTATAAGCAAGTGGAGCACATTATTACTGTACTCACCATTGCATAATCTTTTGCTCTAGTTTTAAAGCATTAGCATCATCATATCATAATAATAATATCCTTCCTCTTTGCTTCGTCTCCTCCAACAAAAAAGAATTTTCAAATATCTGATTCACTCATTATTCCTTTCCACCTCCTTTTTCCTTAAGTAGCTGATAAAATAGGTGAGCATGAATTAAATCTTCTAAAATCTTTATTTTTTGGTAAGTAAATATTTATTTATTAAACCTGAATTTCTTGGTGTTGATATTTTACAACTTGCCACATATACTTGACCTAATTTGAGATTAAATAGTCACAAAGATTTCTTCTAAGATGATATATATAGTCTTGTGTTCAAAGCCTTTCATTGATAAAATGAGAGTTTTCAAAGCGTCCCTTTACATAAAGTTATAATTGTGAGTACTTTGACAATAGAATTATTGAAGCAAGAATATGGCTCCCCCCAAACTTATTATCAAGAAAAAACAATATGGAGCTTTATACTCTAAAGTTAGAGACAAAAAGCACACACAAGTATTGTAAAGTTAGAGGGCTATAAAGTTATTAGGATTTACGTGTGGTCTAGATATCAANAAGTTATTAGGATTTAAGTGTGGTCTAGATCTCAATAGTAAAGGGTTTAAGTAATTTTTAGAAATTAAAGAGTTTGAATTTATATGTCTTTATGTAACCCAATTGTAAGGTGAGGCTTAGAGTGGTACAAGGTGGTGTATCTGATATTTCTCTATGAAATATGTAATATATAAAGTGAAGCTAGTGTTTTTTTTTTTTTTTTTTTNTTTTTTTTTTTGTCAATGAGCTTTTGGTTCAATTGGTACCTAGATGCTTTTTAAAAAGATCAAGTTTAGGTTATTAGATATAAAATCATTTCTAAACTTTCATCTAATAATTAAGTCTAAGTTTAAATGGTTTTTGACATAGTGTTAGAGTCTCTATGATTAAGTAGTAACGAATTTGATCCATGTCACTCCAATTTCTCATAATTAAATAAATTAAATTTCAATACAAGATATAAACAGATTTGTGATTTGTCCACCCTTGAAGCCGCAGGGGGCATTTGGTGGCAAATGAAAGAAAAGTAGAAATTGGTGTTCTCCTATAATGAATATGACAGCCACTGGGGCCATAACCAAGAAAATAAAAGATAACGATTAACGTGATGACTGGCTTTGACTTTTGCATGTTCTCGTATCTCTATTTATATGATCACAAGCAAGTGAAGTGAGAAGAAACAGCCATAATCCATGTCTGAATTAATTGTGTTTTTGTGTTTGAAACTATGGAACTAGATTCTCTTTCGGTGCCTTCTGTTCAAGAGATGGCAAAGGAGGCATTGATGAAAGTTCCAGAAAGATATGCGCGTCCAGATCTAGACCCTTCAATTGTATCTGATACAAGCTCTTTGCCACAAGTCCCTGTGATAGATCTCAGCAAATTATTGTCTGAAGATCTCAATGGACCTGAACTGCAGAAGCTAGACTATGCCTGCAAAGAATGGGGTTTCTTTCAGGTCTGCCATCTTTAGCTTATCTACTCTACCCAATCTTTTTGTCACACATTATATTTTACTAAATATTCTCAAGATGAATATGTTTTATATTAATTTTTCTGCTGTCACAGCAAGTTGATTTCTTCCTATCCTTTAATTCTTAAATCTTTTTCCGCCTTTCTTCAATTCTTACCTTGATTGCCCTTAATACATGAAAGTGCATTGAACAAGTCTACTTTTGTAATCAAAAGACATTGAACAATTAATATTACAGCTAGTTAATCATGGAGTGAGCCTTTCATTAGTGGAAAATGTGAAGAGTGATGTTCAAGAATTCTTCAATCGTCCAATGGAGGAGAAGAAGAAGTTTCGGCAGAAAGCAGGAGAAATTGAGGGATATGGTCAGCTCTTTGTTAAGTCTGACAAACAGAAGCTAGATTGGGCAGATATGTTCTTTATGGTCACACTTCCACCTCACAAAAGGAAACCTCACATATTCCCTAATATCCCCCTTCCGTTCAGGTTCTCTCTCTCTCTCTCTCGCTCTCACTAATGTACGTGGGTCATACTAAATAAATACTAAATAGTGGTAGGTTTGAAGAAATTTGAAAAGGGTGGCCCCCTATTTTTTATTTTTGTTTTATTCATGAATATCACATTTTTAAATGTAATTGTGATACATCGAAATATATAATTCACCCATGTCCTCATATATAAAAAGTCCTATTAATATATGTCAATTCTTGAGAAAAACTTCAATTCGGTTCTGAAACCATTTTAGTCTTTTTTTTTTTTTTTTTTTAAAGTTTAATACCAATCCTTGTCCTTGATTGGATGATTTTTTACTTATGGTACATATTGAGAAAGTTTCTATTTTTAGCGTATAATTATATGGAGGTCCAAAACTCTTAAATCTTACCTTTCAAAAATCCAAAAACGAAAAATTCTCAAATCTTAAAAATTAATTAAAGGTTTAAATGTACTGCAAGTCCTTATAATTTCAACGAATTTTGAATCAGGGCCCTATAGTTTTTTTTTTCTTTTGGGGTCTTTATAGTTTGAAACTTTTTTAATTGGCTCTGTCATCCCAAGTTAAATTGATGGAGTTATAACTTGGGGTGACAACATGGACCAATTAAAAAAAATTCAAATTATAAGGACCCCATAAGAGAGAAAAAAATTATAGACTTGATTCAAAATTTGTCTAAATTATAGGGACCCGTAGTACATTTAAACCTTAATTAAATTAGTCATATTTCTAGATCATATCTAATCACTTATAAAGAAAATCTTAATTAGATTGAGTTATCTTGGATGTCATAGTAATAGAAGGTGTTGACTTACATATACATGGCATCACACTGTGTATGCCATATTAGTACCTTCCTTCAGCTTTTTGAAGATCCATCCAAATGTTTTTTTTTTAATGAAATGATCCATCCAAAATTATATGTTACATTTTTTATTTTTTTTTGCCTAAAAAAACTTGACAAAATCAACTAACGCAGGTGGTAGCCAAAGTTAAATCTTATTGAAAAAGTCAAATTTTATAAAGATATAATTGAACACAAATAGGTACATGGACGAAATTAAGAAAAAAAGTGCAAACTTTAGGGAGGCAAAAATGTAGTTTAGCTAATTATTAAGATGCCTAGAATGTGCATCTCTTGCATATTTAGAATATAGAAATATTACCAAATAGTATATGATCGAGTGATATTGAAGTCGTCTTCAAGGCTTGCAGATTTTGTCAAATCTAAAGTATATATATATATGAAAATATTAGATAGATGTTTAATTATGAAATTGATCTTGTTTAAAGTTATTGAGATTATATCATGTATTTCTAAAAAAAAAATTGGGGATATGTACTTAACATAACTATAGTAGTTGTGGAAGTGACTCATATAAATTCTATTGCTACTGCCATTGAATATTCATGCGAGTGACTCGATGTTATCTATTTGATTGCAGAGATAATTTAGAGGCCTACTCTTTAGAATTGAAGAAACTTGCCGTCAAAATCATTTACCAAATGGCAAAAGCTCTTAAAATCAATCACAATGATATGAAAGAGTTATTTGAAGAAGGATCTCAAGTAATGAGAATGAATTACTATCCTCCATGTCCCCAACCAGATCTTGTCATTGGCCTCAGTCCTCATTCTGATGCTGGAGGTATCACCATCCTTCTCCAAGCCAATGAAACGGAAGGACTACAAATAAGAAAGGATGGATTGTGGATTCCTGTTCAACCCCTCCCTAATGCTTTCGTCATAAATATCGGAGACATTTTGGAGGTAATTGGCTTAAAATCATTTTCATCTTTTAATCTCATTCGATAATTTGGTGTGTGTTAGTTCATCGGTCATAAATGTCCATAATCACTTTTGTCTAGCCCCTGAAATCAAAAGCTACTCAAAATAACTTTTAATTTCGAGAAACAAAAGTGATTGTAGAAAGTTTTTCACTAAATATGCGATAGATCAAGAAAATTTCTTTACAACATTGTAAGGATATTTTCACCCTATGATTTGGCAGATAGTGACAAATGGGATTTACCGGAGCATTGAACATCGAGCAACAGTTAACTCAGAGAAGGAGAGGCTTTCCATAGCAACAGTTTACAACCCTAATTTTGGAACAATTTTTGGTCCAGTGCCAAGCCTTGTCGGTCCAGAAAGGCCAGCAAAGTTTAGAAGCATTAGTGTAGAAGAACACTATAAAGGATTCTATTCAAGTGAGCTTCATGGGAAAGCATACCTTGATGTCATGAGGATCCAAGATGAGAATGATAAAAGAACTTAGAACTTTACTTGTGATGGAAGCAGAGCAAGCATATATGTTTCATAAAGCTTCTGTAGACAAAAATAATGATGCCAATGACTTGTGCATCCTCTGGTCATAGAAATCAGAGTATTTGATAGGGAGATTCAATATTTACCTTATACTATCCTTTCCTTTTTCTAGCACATTGTGTTCCTATAAAAAAAAATAATGTTAGTGACTGTCTGTCAAATGAAGAAGCTGCTTTCCTTGTTTCAGAATAAATAGTATTGTATCTTCTTTGTTATATAAATTACATACACTTCATTAAAAAAATTGTCTTAATGGTGAATAGAGAATTACAACTTTATCTTGATATATTCATTGTGTTGATTTTAAATTAAAGNGAATGGGAGTTTAAAAACTTTTGAGCCTAAATCAAAATTCAGTTCAATATATATAAGAACTTGTTCTCTGATAAAAATAGAGAAGAAACATAATATGAGAACTGATTAATACTCAGAAAATCAAAACAATAACGCTTTAAAATATCATAATTAAGCAATAGAAACATATGAAGATCTCATAGAAACAAATAAGCTCAAAATTAAAGAGGACAAGGAGAAAATATCTGACATAGGATTTTATAGTGGTTTGGCAATATTCCCTACATCCACTTCTCTCAATTTCTTGAGGTTCCACTAAAATCCGAATTTAGTTCTCCAAGTTTCTCTTGGCTCACCAAGAACTTATGCCTTGAAGCACAAAGGCAACAAGTCACTCACCCAAATTTCTCCCTAGAAATCTTAATACTTTTATCACAAATGAATCTCCATAAGAAAGCACTCTCTCAAGAGAGAAGAATGTTATAGTTAACGTACTTGAAGAAGAAGAAGGAGGGAAAATAAAGTAATGAATATTCAGAGAAGAAGCATTCTTCTATCTCTTTAAACCTCTCTCTTTATATTTCTTTCTATCTTTTGAAGTCTTGAAATTACTCTTAAAAGGAAAAAACTCCCCTGTGAAGACCTCGGGTAACCGCCCTTGCTAGGACAGCTATCAACCGCAACATGCAAGGAAATTTCACTTGCATTATGTCCTTTCTTTTTCGAGATAAAGAATTCTTTCTCTATTCCTTAAAATGTGGATCTCCTCAACAACACCCTTATGAGGAAATTTCCTCATTTTGTGGAGGAAACTTCTTGACAAGGATAAAATATTCTCGAGTCTTCTTGATTCAACATAGGTCTTCGTCCATATTAGCAAATATTTGACATACAACAAGTAGTAGAACGGGTTCCCTTTTTCCTAAAACCAGTTCTTGACACATATAATTGGTTCTCAAGACTTCTTACTAACATGTTTTGGATCATTTGTTATCATCAAAACTTGATTAGAGAGTTATGGGGCCAACAGTTTGTAAGAAGATAGGGACAAACTTCTATGCCATCATGAAAAAAAAAAAAAAAAATTACCCCTCCTTTTTCCAAAATTTTCTTTAATGTTAGATCTTCCAATTATATGATATTGGTAAAACAAACAATTGTTAAAATGTGTGCATTTTTCNCAAGTAGTAGAACGGGTTCCCTTTTTCCTAAAACCAGTTCTTGACACATATAATTGGTTCTCAAGACTTCTTACTAACATGTTTTGGATCATTTGTTATCATCAAAACTTGATTAGAGAGTTATGGGGCCAACAGTTTGTAAGAAGATAGGGACAAACTTCTATGTCATCATGTAAAAAAAAAAAAAAATTACCCCTCCTTTTTCCAAATTTTTCTTTAATGTTAGATCTTCCAATTATATGATATTGGTAAAACAAATAATTGTTAAAATGTGTGCATTTTTCCGTCATACTACAATTCTTGCAACACATGCTTCTTTTATAAAGAAAAATATTTTAGCCCTTAATTTATAATTGTAAAAGTGGATTTTTCTTTTTTTTTGTAAAGACTTTTTTTTAATATCAGTTTTCTCCCATCATTGTGATAGCTAAAAAGGGTCAATTCAAGCTATCCTCTTCCACAGTATTCCCTAACTATAGAGAATTGAAAATTAACGTCCTTTAGAATTAAACCCTCACTGCCCTCATTCTTTTTTGAGATGAAGTGTCACAAAATACAGTAACCATTCAATATTTTCACAAGAAACAATCATGGATTATTCCGTCCCAACAGCTGAGGGATATGGGGCGAGTATCACAAGACCACCAGTTCAAGCCAATCACTTTGAACTCAAACCAGCTTTGCTACATCTGGTGCAGCAAAATCAGTTTGGTAGTTCTGCACTAGAAGACCCTAATGCTCATATAGCGAGTTTTCTCCAAATTTGTGACACAGTAAAGCTAAATGGGGTTAATGATGACATTATTCGGCTTAGGCTATTTCCATTCTCTGTTAGGGATAAGGCAAGGAGTTGGTTGGATTCTCAACCAAGAGGAAGTATCACTACTTGGGCAAACTTAGTGCAAAAATTCTTGACTCGGTATTTTCCTCCATCTAAGTCAGCTAGATTGAGACTTGAAATCACCTTTTTCCGTCAGTAAGAGGGAGAATCTTTGAGTGAAGCATAGGAGAGATATAATGATGTATTGAGGCATTGCCCTCATCACTCTTTTGATTTTTGGATTCAAGTCCAATCTTTTTACAATGGGCTACTACCTCACATGAGATCAAATGTTGATTCTGCAGCTGGCGGGGCTTTAAATCATAAGACTCCTGAGCAAGCATGGGATTTATTTGAGATGATGGCTAGTAATGACTATCAAACCCAAGGACATAGAGTTGTGGCAAAGAAGGGTGTAATGAAAGTGGGAGCTTTAGATGCAATTCTAGCTAAGAATAAATTGTTGACTCAACAAGTAGTTGACCTCTCCAAGAGATTTGAGACCATAAATGTGAATGTTGTAAATCACCCACCAATTGTTTGTGATTTTTGTGTGGGGTATCATACAAGTGGGGAGTGTCCAGTGAACATGTTTAGTTCTCCCCTTCAAGAGCAAGTTAGCTATTTGGGAAATCCTCCATGACCACCGAATAACCCATATGCCACCACCTACAACCCAAGATGGAGAAATCATCCTAATTTCTCATGGGGAAATCAAGGCAACCTAGGAGCTCAACAAAGACCCACATACTCATACCAAGCACAACAACAATCTTATCCAAATTCCTTGTCATAGTCTAATGACAAGTTGTCTTCTTTGGAGAGTGCAATGGAAAGGTTATCAACCCAAACAACAAATTTTATACAGAAGACAACAAACTTCATAGATGAAACAAGAAGTGGATTCAGAAATCAAAAGGCTTCTATCTGAAATTTAGAGACTCAAGTAGGACAAATAGCCAAGTAATTTTCGAAGATACCTCTAAGTTCTTTGCCAAGCAACACCATCACCAATCCTAAAGAGAATGTCATGGCTATCACTATTCGAGATGGCACGACCTTGAATGAAGACATCGCAGTGGAACCGGTTGGGAAATCTGTGGAGGAGACATCTTAATTATTTCCAGATAACTCTCCACCTTATGTTCCACCTATTCCTTTCCCTCAGAGATTCTAGAAGAAGAAACTAGAAAATAAATTTGCTAAATTTCTGCAGGTGTTCAAGAAGCTCCACATCCACATCCCATTTGCCGATGCTTTAGAGCAAACGCCTAGCTATTGGAAATTTATGAAGGAGATTCTCTCCAATAAAAGAAAGCTCGGGGAGTATGAGACTGTGGCACTCACTGAAGAGTGTAGTGCAATCTTACAAAAGAAACTGCCACAAAAATTAAAAGATTCAGGGAGTTTTAATATTCCTTGTTCTATAAGCAATTTATCTTTTGGTAAGGCACTATGTGATCTAGGTGCTAGTATTAACCTTATGTCTCTTTCTGTTTTCAGGAAATTGGGTATAGGAGAAATCAAGCCAACCTCCATCTCTTTGAAATTGGTGGATCGATCAATTAAGTATCCAAGGGGAATCTTAGAGGATGTATTGGTCAAAGTCGACAAGTTCATCTTCCTAGCTGACTTCATTGTGCTTGACATGGAGGAAGACCAAGAAATCTCAATCATTCTTGGTCGTCCATTTTTGGCAATTGGGAAAGCTCTCATTGACGTACAAAAGGGCCAACTTACTCTGAGAGTACAAGATGATAAAGTGTCCTTCCAAGTTTTTAAAGCAATAAAATATTTGGATGAGTCAGTGTCTGCTGTAAGATCGATACAATAATTGAAAGCACTGAATTGGAAGACCAAATTGGAGCTCTCACCAAGGGGACATCACATAAGGAGAAGCCTCCTGATTTGGAGGTCCAAGATTATAAAATCCCCAAGCAGCAAATGGTTAGAACGGTGCCTATAGTTGAGTCTCAAAAGAGAAAGAAGAAGAAGAAGCATTCATTTCAAAGGATTCTTATGGAGCATCTCAGAGATTTTGCATGTCTTGGAAAAGGAAACCAAGTTTAGAAAAAGAAACAAGCTAAAATCCAAAGCGATAGTGGAGTAAAGTTTCAAAATCCCTCCACTACCTTTATTTGATCCTAGATAAATCTTTTCAGAGAAAGTCCGACTTAGGACTATAAACTAAGTGCTTCTTGGGAGACAACACAAGCTCTTTATCTCTTTATCTTTTACTTTTGGTTTAGTTTTTATTGCAATTACTTTTCTTTTTCTTTGCATATTGCATAGCTTGTTGTTCTTGTGTTTATTTCCTTTTAGTTTGTTTGTTTCCTTTTAGTTGTGTTTGTTTTCTTTGCTTGGATATTGTGTTAGGTTTACATAGCATGATGTTTTTGTGTTTGTTTTATCTTAGTTTAAATTTGCTTGAAGTGTGTTTTGGGCTTTTCTAAGTTAAATGTGTGGTTTTGGGCTAAAACTAAACTTAGCTTGCACTTTGCTTGGTTGGTGTGATGGATTTGCTTAAGTTAAACTTGTGGAAATGGGTCAAAAATGATGCTCTCGGTCACTCTGGCGCTGAGCACTGGTTGCTCACTTGTCTTGAGCATTGAATGCCAAGACCAAAAGCAAAGGTTGCTCTCGGGTAGCACAGCGTTGGGCGCCAGTTATTTTGTGCACAAGAAGGATAGATACAGGGGCAGCCAGGCCAGTCTCGGGTGGGCCAACAATGGGCGCTGGACCATCCGAAAAAAAAAATGTTTTCTTCCATGCATTGGATCCCATGGGCCGGTTGAGCATATATTTCTAGTCTAGGTGCCTTGCATAGCGCTAATTTTTAAATGTGCTCAAATGGTTAATTTCATTATGTTTGGGGGTGTGACGAATGTTGAAACATGATGTGTGGTAGTATTCCTAAATGTTTAAGCTAATGGATACTTGTGGTTCACTTGGTGAATGCTTGTTCATGCCTCAAGAGTTTGCCTTCAATGCTTGTACTCATTTCCTCTTGTAGTTTCTATTTTTAGGTACCTTACCATGTCCAAGCGATCACAAACAAGTGGCAAAGTGAGTTCCTCTACTTCAACCACCTCTCGCTTTAAATCTCCGGAACATGAGCAACGATTTTATACCTCCATCGCCGGACGCGATGTTTGGAGAGAAAAAGGCTTCCAGTTGACTCAAGGAGCTCGTGCGGACATTGAGCACTACATTAAGACTCAAAACTGGGGGAAGCTTTGTCAATCGATGTGTACCAACGTCCCCGCACTAGTTAAAGAATTTTATGCCAATGCTTGGGACAACTCAAGCGACGCCCCGACCTGGACTTCATTTGTCAAGGGTCGTGAAATCTCCTTCTACTAGAACACTGTTGAGTGAGTTTCATACTCACTCTTTAGGCATCCTTTACTTAAGTATTTGGTTGTTTAGTGAAGATTAATTGTCATCTAATGGGATGTTGATGTTAAATTGAAGGTTTTATGGGTTAAAGTAAAGGAATGAAGAATTTGGGAAGATTTGGGTTAGAATCTAAGTGTTGTAGCCTTGAGAAATTAGAGCCACAACCCTTAGAGCATCAGAATGGAAGACCTGGACAGCAGCTCAGGGCCGCACCCCTTGAACAGTAGTGCTGCAACACCCGTATGCGAAAAACTACACATGCTTGGACAGAGAGTTAAAGCTGCACCCCTTGAACAGTAGCGCTACGGCGCCCATACCCGAAATCTTCATACGTGGCTCTTTTTCCTTAGTTTTTTAGGGCTTTTAGAGGCGAGTATAAAAGGGAACACTTAGGAATTTTTAAGGGATCCTTTTCTAGACTTTTTGGGAGGCAAGGAGGATAGCAAAAACAATTATTGGAAAAGGGAACAAGAAGATTGGGAGCTTCTCTTCAGAGTTTTTATTCTTCTTCCCTTTGAACCATGTCTAGATTTAATTTTATAATGTTCTTTTCATCTGCTATGAACTAATTTCCCTTCTAGAGCTATGATGTAGCCTAGCTAGGATGATTTTTTATTTTCTATTTCTTTAATTTAAAAACTTCTTTATTAAGTTGTCTTCTTCTTCTTAAGTCTTCATGTTTCCAATTACTTGATAACCAATTAGTTGATTAGATAATTACAATGAGACTGAGAGGTAATTTGTAATTAAAGATCATAGATATTAAGAACATAGGTTGCATGTAGGATAGGAATATACCTCCATGACTTGTGTAGTTATTTAAAAAGAACTATAGAATCAAGTGAATTTCTAAGTTGTTCGCAATTCACATAGGAATATCGTGGGTTCATAACTTAGAAATACTTTTGTTTGACCTTGGGAAAGACTAATAAATAATTTAGGGTTATTGGCTAGCAATTAGGAAGATTGTTCTTGGTTAATGAATTAGGAATAGCAAATCGGAATGGCTACAGTGAAATCAAAAGTCCTAGATAGTTTTCTCTCTTGATAATTCTATCATTTTACTGGTTTAAGTTTGTTTTCATCTTATTTTAGTTGTTTTTTTGAAAATCTCTCCATATTGATTGATTAGATAAAATTAAGGTTAACCCAATTTCGATAGTTGATACATTAGTCTTCGTGGGAACGATAACTCTATCTCATCTTATTACGGCGTTTGGGTGCTACTTAACTCCCAATTCTTTCTGACTACTATCGCATATGAAAATGGGACAATCTCTGATCCTCTTCCTTGAACTTTTCATAACAAAAAAAGCAACTGAAAATTTAACAATTAATAACAAAAAAATAAATAGAAAATATCTTTGCTACTAAAAAATGGATGTCGTAACCTTCGGAATCATAATCGCCATCATCATTCTCTTCTTAGTAGCAGTTTGCTACGTCACCATTGAAGGCACCTGCAAAAATCGTCACTCTTAGTTTCAACTCCAATTGAATTCAATCCTTCAAATTCCGTCGCAATTTCTCTCTCTCAGCTAAAAAGAACTCTTTTTTATCCATGGCATTTTGAAGAACCCAGATTGTTTCGGCATCGTTTAACGTTTTGGTTCTTGGGTTCTGTTTGGATCTGAGTTTTGGGCATGAGGGTCATTACCATTCTGGTGCCTGCACATCGGAGGTTCATGAATCCCATGGTCACCAACACCATCACCAGTGTGGACATGGGCATCATCACCACCATCATCATGAAGAGGAGAAATTGGTCAGTGGGTCGAAGCTTCCAGAGGAATTAGCTGAGGAGGAGGATATGA
Organism: Cercis canadensis; assembly: GCA_003255065.1. NCBI lineage: Eukaryota > Viridiplantae > Streptophyta > Magnoliopsida > Fabales > Fabaceae > Cercis > Cercis canadensis. The sequence goes on along the minus strand of QAOA01007173.1, from coordinate 71,087 downwards.
AGTTATATGGGTTTGGATTATGCCATGACCATGACCACGACCACGCGCATTTTGGTGCTTCTGAGCTATCCGGTTTAGGTATTTTTCGATTTGGTTATCCTTTTTTGTAGTTTGGTATTGCGTTTTAGGTGTTTTTGTGTACTGGGAAGTGTTTGATTCAGCTTGATTTGAAACCTTAAACTGTTCAAATGAGAATTGTTTGAAAAAGGGAAGAACTTGATTGTAAAATTTTGAGTACTTGAAATGTGGAAACATGGGAATAGAAGTCATTTCTTCAGTGGCTACAGTATAAATATCTAGCTTAGTGGCCCCGTTGACTGAATAAAGCTCATTTCTTCAGTGACCGCAGTATAAGATATCCGGCTTAGAAGACTTCAGCAAGGAGTGAACAAGTATATCTAGGTGCGGCATGTTTAGATGGTCATATCCGGCTGAAGTGAATGTTAGAAGTTCTAAAGGAGTGAGGTGCTCTTAGCGGAAGTAAGATATGAGTGCCAAATTTCTCAAGGTTGTATATAGGTTGAGATAGAAGGCATAGCCAGTTAGGCATGTAAATAGCAAAGAAGTGCTGCTGAGCTTAGTTATCATGTTGAATTTGTAATCAAAGACTAAATTGAGTTATAAACTTCTGTTGATATGTTGAATTTAGTATGATTACATACAACTCCATTAACTTTCTAGGATATGGATACAACTAAATAGGATTTAAATATTTTTCTGTTTCACTTGTTTCATTGTACTCTGGCTGCACTGTCTGAATATTTGTGATGGGTTCCTGTATGAAGTTTCTTGAATGTCTGTGTTTCAGCAAATCTTGCCTATACAACCTTTGTTGATGGTTCTGGAATTATGTATTAATGCATGTAGATGTCATAAAAAACATATCAGGGATAGTTATCCAAAAATAGATGCATGGTACAATCCAAGTGATTCAAACTCAGATTTAAAGTTTGCCTGGACATTACACACTACATGTATTGTTGATGAGTTTAAATTTCTTCAAGATTGTGAACCACTTGTTGCTTTTGTCCACTTACTGAACAGGTTTTGTTTAAATTGATGTGGATTCATAGGAATTGACTTTTAGATCCCTATAAAGGTGGAATATATTAGTGAAATATCCCCGCCTCTAAGGCTACTCGCCTCATGTTACCGGATTCAAGCACATAAAGTATGCTCCCCTCTACCTACTGATTAAAAATAAAAAATAAAAACTACTCTTTTCACTTTCAGTGACATGCAATCTTTCTTGTCTATAAACAAAAGGAGGAAAATTGGAGACAAGGCTGCAGCTTTAAGCTCCAAACAACCCAATGAGTCAACATAGCCATATGAAGACTGGATTGTCATTCTGTGAACCTCACTTCCTTGCATTCACCATTTGAGGACCAAACAAAACCTATTTGTGATTGGAGCGAAGAGAAAAGAGAACAGTCAAGCATAACTCAAATAATATTAAACTGAAAAACTCAACTGAAAATATAAGGAACCAAAAAGAATTGTAAAGCATAATACTTAACAGATAGCTGAACTACCGAAACATTCCAAAGACATAACAAAGGTATAAAAGGAAAGATAAAGCCTTACTTCAATCTTGAGAGAAATTATCTGAGTAACAATACGTCCCTTCTCAATTTCATCACCAAGCAGATTTAACATGGTTATATGATAATTTTTTAAAGAGGAGGAGGATAAAGTGGTGGCACACCCCCAAAATAAATTATTCTATCTCCTCAATTAAACTTTTGCCTTCGGTTTCTGCTTTATGCTTTAACTTTTCAGCTCTATTATTCCATTGAAATTCCATGGCTAATGTCTTTTCTGCTCTCATAATGGCTGCTAAGGAAGACCAAGCTTCCTCATGCTGCTCATGGACCCAACACATGATGAAATATATCTTCCTTTCTGCCTGCTTAAGATTATTTCTAATTTCATTCTTCTGCTCAATTCTGGATTCATCACTTCCAACATCATTCCATACTTCCTGCTCCGAAAGAGGTTGAACAAGTCGAGTTCCTACCTTTCCAAGAGATATTTTTTTGGCAGAAAGCTTTAACCACCATGGATCCCATGGTTTGATCATCTTGCTCAATTCCCCAGATGCAATAGCTCTTTGAAATCGTTTTTTCTCTTCCACAGATAAATCATCAAAACTTACTTCATCTCCTGCAGGTATGGAAGATACATAAATTGCAATCAGCCTTTTAACAGTGATGTAACAGAAAAGATAATTGAGAAGAGCACAAACTTTAAATGCCCCTACTACAGAGTACAGACTAATAATTGCAAAAATCTGTTTTATTAGTAGTTTACAACCAAAGCAGTAAGAAAGCACAAAGAATAAAGAATAAGAACCGTGAAACATCAACACTAGAAGAGGATATACAAGAACGTACCAGACAAAATCTTTTCTATGATCTCCTCAGATAGAGTTGAATCTGTCAAAGTTAAGAAAACAAACAGTTAAGAATCTTTGAAGCCTTTCTAGCAGCACTTTGGATAGCTCAAAACAAGTTATTACTACAATAATTAGAACACGTAATAATAAGAGTAGATGCCTGCAGTGATTAGATATTCAGAACACAGTCTTGAGTTAAATGACTAGCAACCCAGAGGCTCAGTAATTCTAAAACCAAACATAAACTCAAATNGTTTTCTTCCATGCATTGGATCCCATGGGCCGGTTGAGCATATATTTCTAGTCTAGGTGCCTTGCATAGCGCTAATTTTTAAATGTGCTCAAATGGTTAATTTCATTATGTTTGGGGGTGTGACGAATGTTGAAACATGATGTGTGGTAGTATTCCTAAATGTTTAAGCTAATGGATACTTGTGGTTCACTTGGTGAATGCTTGTTCATGCCTCAAGAGTTTGCCTTCAATGCTTGCACTCATTTCCTCTTGTAGTTTCTATTTTTAGGTATCTTACCATGTCCAAGCGATCACAAACAAGTGGCAAAGTGAGTTCCTCTACTTCAACCACCTCTCGCTTTAAATCTCTGGAACATGAGTAATGATTTTATACCTTCATCGCCGGACGCGATGTTTGGAGAGAAAAAGGCTTCCAGTTGACTTAAGGAGCTTGTGCGGACATTGAGCACTACATTCAGACTCAAAACTGGGGGAAGCTTTGTCAACCGATGTGTACCAACGTCCCCGCACTAGTTAAAGAATTTTATGCCAATGCTTGGGACAACTCAAGCGACGCCCCGACCTGGACTTCATTTGTCAAGGGTCGTGAAATCTCCTTCGACTAGAACACTGTTGAGTGAGTTTCATACTCACTCTTTAGGTATCCTTTACTTAAGTATTTGGTTGTTTAGTGAAGATTAATTGTCATCTAATGGGATGTTGATGTTAAATTGAAGGTTTTATGGGTTAAAGTAAAGGAATGAAGAATTTGGGAAGATTTGGGTCAAAATCTAAGCGTTGTAGCCTTGAGAAATTAGAGCCACGACCCTTGGAGCATCAGAATGGAAGACCTGGACAGCAGCTCAGGGCCGCACCCCTTGAATAGTAGTGCTGCAACACCCGTATGCGAAAAACTACACATGCTTGGACAGAGAGTTAAAGCCGCACCCCTTGAATAGTAGCGCTGCGGCGCCCGTACCCGAAATCTTCATACGTGGCTCTTTTTCCTTAGTTTTTTAGGGCTTTTAGAGGCGAGTATAAAAGGGAACACTTAGGAATTTTTAGGGGATCCTTTTCTAGACTTTTTGGGAGGCAAGGAGGAGAGCAAAAACAATGATTGGAAAAGGGAACAAGAAGATTGGGAGCTTATCTTCAGAGTTTTTATTCTTCTTCCCTTTGAACCATGTCTAGATTTAATTTTATCATGCTCTTTTCATCTGCTATGAACTAATTTCCCTTCTAGAGCTATGATGTAGCCTAGCTAGGATGATTTTTTATTCTCTATTTCTTTAATTTAAAAACTTCTTTATTAAGTTGTCTTCTTCTTCTTAAGTCTTCATGTTTCCAATTACTTGATAACTAATTAGTTGATTAGATAATTACAATGAGACTAAGAGGTAATTTGTAATTAAAGATCATAGATATTAAGAACATAGGTTGCATGTAGGATAGGAATATACCTCCATGGCTTGTATAGCTATTTAAAAAGAACTATAGAATTAAGTGAATTTCTAAGTTGTTCGCAATTCACATAGGAATATCGTGGGTTCATAACTTAGAAATACTTTTGTTTGACCTTAGGAAAGACTAATAAATAATTTAGGGTTATTGGCTAGCAATTAGGAAGATTGTTCTTGGTTAATGAATTAGGAATAGCAAATCGGAATGGCTACGGTGAAATCAAAAGTCTTAGATAGTTTTCTCTCTTGATAATTCTATCATTTTACTAGTTTAAGTTTGTTTTCATCCTATTTTAGTTGTTTCTTGAAAATCTCTCCATATTGATTGATTAGATAAAATTAAGGTTAACCCAATTTCGATAGTTGATACATTAGTCCTCGTGGGGACGATAACTCTATCTCATCTTATTACTTGCAAAATGATTACGTACACTTGCGTTAGGTTTTCACACAACAAGTTTTTGGGGCCGTTGCCAGGGACTAATTTGTTATCAATATCGATACTTAGTGATCTTGATTTTAGTCTAATCTTTATTTTCACAGATCTATTTAATTGTTTTATTGTTTGAGACTTTCAGGAGTTTTCTTTTGGTGTATGAGAAATTCTGGAAGCAACATCCTAATCCCACTTGATTCTGAGATAGAGAATACCTGTCGAAAGAATAGAAAGGCAAGAAGAGAGTCTACCAGAGTTTTGACAAACACAATGGCAGAAGAAAACCCTTCCAAGGCACTCCATGATTATGCTCTACCTTCCATCACAGATACCAATTCTGGTATAAGGTGATCGGCTATTGAAGCAAACTCTTTTGAGATCAAACCAACTATAATCCACATGGTCCAGTCAACCCCGTTCAGTGGATTAGTGAGTGAAAACCCTCATGCTTATATTTCTGGGTTCGTGGAGATATGCGATACTTTCAAGCACAACGGGGTCAGTAATGTTGCTATTTGCCTCCGCCTATTTCCATTCTCATTACGGGATAAAGCCAAGTCTTGGCTTCAGTCATTACCAACAGGGACCATCACCACATGGGATATTTTGGCTAAAAAATTCTTGGCCAAATTTTTCCCACTAGCTAAGACCGCTAAGTTCCGAAATGACATTTCGACATTTTATCAATTGGAGAATGAGTCACTTCAGGAGGCTTGGGAAAGGTACAAAGAGTTGCTTCGTAGATGTCCCCACCATGGACTCCTTGACTGGTTGCAGCTACAGACATTTTATAATGGCTTGCTGAATTCCACTAAGACATTAGTTGATGCTGGTGGTGGTGGATCTTTGATGAGGAAGACATATGAGGATGTCAATGACCTGTTAGAGGATATGGCTACCAATGCCTTCAGTGGCCTACTGAGAGGTCCACATCACGTAAGGTACTTGGGGTGCATGAGGTTGATGCCTTCACTGCTTTATCTGCTAAAATAGATTCTTTGGCTAAGCAGTTAACCTTCTGGAAGGTCAATGTCATTCAGTCTTCTTCTAAGAATTATGATCATTGTGGCGGTCCTCATGTTAGCACAGATTGTCAGGTGAGCAACCATTTCTCTACATCTCAAGCTAAGGAAGCGAAATATGTGGGGAATCAAAACATGCAGAATAACCCCTATTCGAACACTTATAATCCGGGGTGGAGACATCATCCAAACTTCTCTTGGAAAAACAACCAAAACACTGCTCAACCATGAATACAAGTCAATTCATGGCCCGAATAGATGCCTCCATTCGTAACCTAGAGATGCAAGTGGGTCAACTCTCCACCATGCTCACTAGCAAACAGCAGAGATCATTGCCAAGTAATACAGAGGTGAATCCTAAAGAGCATGTCATGGCCATAACTCTTCGTAGTGGTAAGACTTTGGATGAACCCGCTGAAATTGCCAAGAAGGTGCCCAGTAAGCCAGTTGAGCCTGAGGTAAAAGAAGACACTCCAATGGAAACTCCTGTGACACCTGTGGGGAAAACATCTAAGTTATTCCCAGACAATCCTCCACCGTATGTTCCACCTCTTCCGTTTCCTCAAAGATTTCAAAAGAAGAAGCTGGATTTGCAGTTTTCTAAGTTCCTGGAAGTGTTCAAGAAACTGCCAATCAACATCCCATTTGCAGATGCTTTAGAGCAAATGCCTAGCTACATGAAATTTATGAAGGAGATTCTCTCAAATAAAAGAAAGCTAGCGGATTGTGGGACTGTATCACTTACTAAGGAATGCAGTGCAATCTTACAAAAGAAATTGCCACCAAAGTTAACAGATCCAGGGAGTTTCAATAATCTTGTTCTTATTGGTAATGTATCTTTTGGTAAAGTACTTTGTGATCTTGGTGCCAATATTAACCTTATGCCTTTTTATGTTTTCAGGAAATTAAGTATAGGAGAAATCAAGCCAACCTCCATCTCTTTGACATTGGCAGACAGATCAATCAAGTATCCAAGAGGAATCTTAGAAAATGTATTGGTGAAATGGACAAGTTTACCTTCCCAGCGGACTTCGTTGTGCTTGACATGGAGGAGGACCAAGAAATCCTAATTATTCTTGGTCGTTCATTTTTAGCAACTGGGAAAACTCTCGTTGATGTGCAAAAGGGCCAACTTACTTTGAAAGTGCAAGGTGATCAAGTATCCTTCAAAGTTTTCAAAGAATTAAAGCATCTGGAAGAAGTGAGTGTCTGTTGTAAAATTGACACCACAAATGGAAGCAATAAATTACAAGACCCAGTTGGAGTTCACACAATGGAAACGAAAAATAAGGAAAAGCCTCCTGATTTAAAGGTCCAAGATGATAAAATTCCCAAGAAGCCAATGGCTAGACCTATGCCTATAGCTAAGTCTCACAAGAAAAACAAGAAAAAGAAATCGTCATTCCAAAAGATTTTTTTAGAGCATCTTAGAAAATCTGCTTGTTTTAGAAATGAAAACAAAGTTTGGAGCTTAAAAGAGACTGACCAACAATTTAAAGCTCAAAGAGATAGTGGAGTGAAATTTCAGAAGTCCTCCACAACTATTTTTGATCCTGGTTAATCTATTTCAGAAACAGTCTGGCTAAAGACTATAAATTTAGTGTTAATTGGGAAGCAACCCAAGTGCATTTAGCACATTCTTCTATTTTTCATTTTGCTTATGTTTTTAGTTAATTTTATTTTAAGTTGTTAGAGTTAATTTTTAAGATTGGTTATTTTTTTCTTGCAAGGTACCACTTAACTTTTCAGTCCCCAGTTGCTTATTGATACGCTGACAAGTGTGCCATCATTTTAAAATAATTTTGGAACACAAAAAGAATCAGCCTGGGCAGAGGCTGAGCGCCGCGACGCCCTTTCCTTAGAGCCGCGACGCCCGAGAGGTGCACCTGAAGCTGTCAAGACCGAGACCACGAGCTGCGGCACTCCTCCCTAAGTGCTGCGGCGCCCGTGCCTCCATCAGCAAATTTTTTTAAAAAAAAAAAACACCTAAAAGGCACTCCACCAGCTCATAAGCCAGTGCTCACCCCGCCCGGGACCCATCCCNTTTTCCCCACCATGCCACTTGCTCATGACCCTTCAGCTCGCAGGAGGATGATGATGCCACATGACCTACCGCTACCTCAGAGAAGTCTCACTCTCGCTCTTTTCGGCATTTAAACATTGAGGACAATGTTTTGTCTTAAGTTTGGGGGTGTGGGATTTATTTCTTTTTTCCTGTAGAGATTAAGATTAAGGTGTTTTTTGTTTGAGTATGAAAAAAAAAAATTCTGAAAACCTTGGGCCCATGATAAAATCGAATTCCTCTTGATCACAACTCTAGAAAAATGATAGTTGCTATGTTTGTGTGTCTGAGAAACTCTAGAGCTTACTCTTGTTTGTCTAAATTTCTCTGAATCACTAAGCACATAGCCTTGCCTACTTGAATTTGACATTGTTTAAAGATGATTATGTGAACTGAACTTTTCAAGATCTCATGAACTCTAGAACTTGCTTGATTGTCAGTTGAGGCGAAATCCTAGGCTACACAATGTTATGGATATGATTTAGGCCATTTTTGCTCAGTTTGGGCCTTTCTAGCTAACCTTGTGAATGATGATTAAATCCCTAGCACACCTCATTGAGCTTAAAGTAGCCTTTTCTTTGTCACCCATATTTACCTTAGCCTTTGGATAAATCTCTTTCTATACCCTTCACTTAGAGCATTTATTCAATTAAAAGAGCATCTAGAGCTAAGAATTTTGGGAAGAATGAATGGAGAAAAGAAAAGAAAAATATCAATCTACCACAAAAGTCAAAGAGTTACTATCCTATTGTATGTAAAAAAAAAAAAAAAAATGAAGTGTGCAATGTGAAGAAGAGAAATCTCATAAAAAGCACAAAGTCCAGGATGTAGTAACATAAAAATGAATAAAAGTGTTATTGGTGGATATCAAAGTAAAGATGAAAATAAGTTTGGGGGAATTAGAAGTGAAAGAAGGAAAGTGGTTGCTCGTGAGTCTTGCTCTAATTGAATTTGTGTGATAAGTTAACTAAACCATTCTTTTGTCTCTTATCTTACCCTTCACCCAGCCACACATTACAAACCTGTCAAAGTCCTATTAATTCTTAGTATTGTGCTAAGCCTACATTAGTGGAGATTGACATGACAAGCAAGCATATGGGGTATTGAAAGAATAAAATAGAGACTGATATTGGTGTATGTTTGCATAATCTGATTTAAATGAAAAGAGTTGTGTAAAGCAAGGATTATTTTCATACACACAGAATTTTAGTTCAACAAGATTAACTTTGGGTTGAAAATAGACACATATGTATCATCTTAAAAATTTTCTAAGAGTTGTGGTTAATTGAATTCTTTGAGGCCTGTATGGTGAGTAAGAAAAGTTGACATTCCTTACTAAGCTTATCAGTAAAAGATATTTTCTTTGCTCGAGGACTAGCAAATCTTAAGTTTGGGGGTATTTGTTGAGTGAGTTTTATACTCACTCTTTAGGTATCCTTTACTTAAGTATTTGGTTGTTTAGTGAAGATTAATTGTCATCTAATGGGATGTTGATGTTAAATTGAAGGTTTTATGGGTTAAAGTAAAGGAATGAAGAATTTGGGAAGATTTGGGTCAGAATCTAAGCTCTGCAGCCCTGAGAAATTAGAGTCACGGCCCTTGGAGCATCAGAATGGAAGACCTGGATAGTAGCTCAGGGCCGCATCCCTTGAACAGTAGCGCCGCAGCGCCCGTATGCGAAAAAATACACATGCTTGGACAGAGAGTTAGAGCCGCACCCCTTGAACAGTAGTACCGCGGCGCCCGTACCCGAAATCTTCATACGTGGCTCTTTTTCTTTAGTTTTTTAGGGCTTTTAAAGGCGAGTATCAAAAGGGAACACTTATGAATTTTTAGGGGATCCTTTTCTAGACTTTTTGGGAGGCAAGGAGGAGAGCAAAAACAATGATTGGAGAAGGGAACAAGAAGATTGAGAGCTTCTTTTCAGAGTTTTTATTCTTCTTCCCTTTGAACTATGTCTAGATTTAATTTTATCATGTTCTTTTCATCTGCTATGAATTAATTTCCCTTCTAGGGCTATGATGTAGCCTAACTAGGATGATTTGTTATTTTCTATTTCTTTAATTTAAGAACTTCTTTATTAAATTGTCTTCTTCTTCTCAAGTCTTCATACTTTCAATTGTTTGATCACCAATTAGTTAATTAGATAATTACAATGAGACTGTGAGGTAATTTGTAATTAAAGATCATACAAATTAAGAACATAGGTTGCATGTAGAATAGGAATATACCCCCATGACCTGTGTAGCTATTTAAAAAAAACCATAGAATTAAGTGAATTTCTAAGTTGTTCGCAATTCACATAGGAATATCGTGGGTTCATAACTTAGAAATACTTTTGTTTGACCTTGGGAAAGGCTAATAAATAATTTAGGGTTCTTGGCTAGCAATTAGGAAGATTGTTCTTGGTTAATGAATTAGGAATAGCAAATCGGAATAGCTATGGTGAAATCAAAAGCCCTAGATAGTTTTCTCTCTTGATAATTCTATCATTTTACTAGTTTAGTTTGTTATTTTGTTGGTTTAAGTTTGTTTTCATCCTATTTTAGTTGTTTCTTGAAAATCTCTCCATATTGATTGATTAGATAAAATTAAGGTTAACCCAATTTCGGTAGTTGATACATTAGTCCTCGTGGGAACGATAACTCTATCTCATTTTATTACTTGCAAAATGATAACGTACACTTACGTTAGGTTTTCACACAAGAAACACTATTGCCAGATATTTTGGTCTTCATTACGGACCCTTACACATCACCTATGATCACTATATGGAGTGTAGCAAACATGAGGTTACACTACAATAAGTGTGTGCCTCCATTTGCCGTGAGGTGCCGCTTGGATTCCGGACAGAGCCGGCAAACCCAACAAGTTAAAAAGAGTGGATCTAATACCGCTAGTGAAGGCTTGGCACTCATTTATTTTGTACAACCTTCTGCCATCAAGCAACTCTTCGGAGGTGACTATTCCACGAGTCATACTCATCTTCACCATTCTCAAAAAAGGGACGGTCCACATTGGGAGGTTAATTCAGGACCACATCCATCAGAGTGCCCAAGAAAATTCAAAACGGTCGTTCCCTTATCCTAGCTTGATTACACACTTATGTATTCAAGTCGGTGTCCCTACTGACGGTGAAGAGACGTACTCTGCCTTACTACCTCTCGATGAGTCGGACCTTGCCAAATTTCAAAGGGAGTGTGAAACAGTTTCTGGCTCCGCATCACATGCTTCGGGCCCATCCTCACATGCTGCTAGCCTTTCTGCCTCAGTTCCACCTCTACAACCTACCCACCTTCCAGTAACACATCAACGGAGCAGCTTCTAAGGGATCTGATCAGGCAGAACCAGCAACATCAACGAGAGACCCATGATCACCAGCGAGTCATGGAAGAGCGAATGATCCGCCTGGAAATTCAGAACAGCCGCCACTTCCAATATTACATGCGGGCCATGCAAGCTGCCGATGCTACACAATGCACCATACTTCACGCTATGCGGCGAGATCCCCGTACTGCTCCTCCGTTTCCAATGCCACCACATGCTCTGGACGAGCCATGGCAACCCATCCACCCACCACCACGACAATCGTCACCTAGCCCTGATGATGATTCGAAGTAGACCGCATCACTTCTTCCCAGGGCATTTTCTTCCTTTTCTTTTGTTTCTTTTCCATTCCTGTTTTTACATCTCAGACAATGAGGACATTGTTTCTCTTAAGTTTGGAGGTGTTATCTTTGATATTGTATGTTTCTTTGTAGTTACTTTGGTAGACTAGTTTATTTTCTATTGATTATCTGCATGTCTGTTGTGTTTTTGTTCTTTGTTAGTGATTTCCAAACTCTGACAATGATGAATGTTAGCAATTGCCTTTTAGTTCATTTTAATGATTTACATTCTTAAATGTTGGCTGCACTCTCTTGGGAATCAAAATGAAACAATGATGGTTTGTTTGCTTAAATTGTCACTGAGTGTTGTTGCTTGCCAACAAGAATTTGTGCCAATTAATCTGAGTTAGTAGTGGATTACGTTGTGATTCTTTTCTCCTCTGAGCTGTTGTTCTGTTTTCTTGATTATGGAAAGGATCTAGGCCTTCTAAATTTACTTGCAAGTGTGAACCTCTTTGCTACCCCTTAGAGCTTGATTTTGTGGTGTAGAAACCCTTGTTTCATTTCTAATCTATTGTTTCTATGCACCTTTGAGTCCCGAATTATCTTTGGTATTTAGCATCCCCATTAGCTTGAGAAGTGTGAAACAAAATTTGTTCAGCATAGTGGCCTAAGGAGGTGATGTGTGGTTAGGTGCACGGTCATTTTTTTCAGAGCTTTATTATGTCTGTCAATTTGGAATAAAAGTTTTATGAGGAAGAGTGAGTTTGTGATGTGTGGTTAGGCGCACGGTCACACATTTATCTCCTACTTTCATTAATTTGGTCAAGAAATTGCTGATGCAAAAACAAACAAGAAATGCACAATGATGCATGAAAAAAAAAACACACACACACAAAACAAAAGAGCTCAAGTGGAGGTTTATTGCTAAATCTTTAGGATAATCCAGGCATTTAAGGGTACATGAGCAACATTATTTATTCTTGATTTGCATTCGGACTTTACATTATAAACCTTACAAGTCCTAATGATCCTTGGTTTGGAATATATTATTTATGTGAGGAAGGGATTATAATCACTTTGTAAGTTCATGGACTTTCTTGGACTCATTACTGTTTTAAATCTTGGTAGGCATGCAACACTTACATTTCACACACTCATTTGCTTGAACTAAGTAAATTTTGAATTCCCTTGAGAAAGCAGTCAAGAATTATGAGTTGTAAGTTGTCATTATGAGTTAATTTGAGTTTAAACTTGTAGTTTTTGGAAGTCATGTTTTGTTGTTGTTTTCATTTTGCTTATCTTTTTCCAATTAGTGTTTTTGAGTTTACTTTTGCTTGAGGACTAGCAAAATCCTAAGTTTAGGGGTGTGATAATTCCATAAAATATAATTATTATAGCTCTAATTAAGCTTGATCTAGGCAGTTCTTAAGTTATTTTGCATGAATGTGTGTCATATCATCTAGTTATTTAGTAATCTTAGTTAGTGTCAAAGTTATTGGTTTTATTTAATTTTCTAGCGTGTTTTTAGCTCATTCATAGTCTATTTTGATTGCTCTTGCAGGTTAGAGCATTAAGAAGTTGAAGAGGAAACTAAACGTGACAAATCAAGCTGATGAAAAGCTGTCTGGAGAGCCAATGCCTAACGCCAAGTCCCCTAAGCCAGTCATTGTCTTCAGCAAGACCAACGCCAGAACAGTCGAGAAACCCCAATGAACCAGCGCCCAGCGCTGGTGCCTCAGCGCCTAGCGCCTAGCGCCAGCCTTCCAGCATTGCAGCACCGTGTCTTCATTAACTTTCTAGGATATGGATACAACTAAATAGGATTTAAATATTTTTCTGTTTCACTTGTATTCATTGTACTCTGGCTGCACTGTTTGGATATTTGTGATGGGTTCCTGTATGAAGTTTCTTGAATGTCTGTGTTTCTGCAAATCTTGCCTATACAACCTTTGTTGATGGTTCTGGAATTATGTATTAATGCATGTAGATGTCATAAAAAAAAATATCAGGGATAGTTATCCAAAAATAGATGCATGGTACAATCCAAATGATTCAAACTCAGATTTAAAGTTTGTCTGGACATTACACACTGCATGTATTGTTGATGAGTTTAAATTTCTTCAAGATTGTGAACCACTTGTTGCTTTTGTCCAGTTACTGAACATGTTTTGTTTAAATTGATGTGGATTCTTAGGAACTGACTGTTAGATCCCTAAAAGGTGGAATATATTAGTGAAATATCCCCAACTATTATCTAATTTCATGATTGGTATACCTTATAACCCCATGTGTTAGAATTGTTTTTCCATAAAATCAAACTCGTTTTGTTCTGTTTCTTCTCACTCTCTCTTCCATGGATAGACCAACAGAGTTTGCAAGTAAACAGAAAAAGCTTTCATTTTTTAAAGTTTGAGTGATTCGGTATAGAGTGGCAAAAACCGAGAACTGAACCGTGTCAAACCGAGTTTAGTTGGTTCAGTTTAGTTCAGTTTTATTCTAAAAAAATTTAGAAACCTAATCGAACCAAACAAAAATAGTTTGATTGATTCGGTGTCAATTTGAAGTGTAAACCAAACCAAACCAAACTGGACCTATTATACCCCAAAAAAAAAGATAACGATTAACATGATGATTGGCATTGACTTTTGCCTGTTCTCGTATCTCTATTTATATGATCACAAGCAAGTGAAGTGAGAAGAAAACAGCCATAATCCATCTCTGAACTCTGAATTAATTGTGTTTTTGTGTTTGAAACTATGGAACCAGTATCTCTTCCGGTGCCTTCTGTTCAAGAGCTGGCAAAGGAGGCATTGATGAGAGTTCCAGAAAGATATGTGCGTCCAGATCTAGACCCTTCAATTGTATCTGATACAAGCTCTTTGCAACAAGTCCCTGTGATAGATCTCAGCAAATTATTGTGTGAAGATCTCAATGGACCTGAACTGCAGAAGCTAGACTATGCCTGCAAAGAATGGGGTTTCTTTCAGGTCTGCTATCTTTATCTTATCTACTTTACCCAATCTTTTTGTCTTTTTGCTTTCTTTTCTAATCTCTTCTCCCTCTTTTAGCCAGACACCTTTCTTCAATTCTTACCTTGATTCCCCTTAATACATGAAAGTGCATTGAACAAGTTCAGGTTTGTAATTAAAAGACATTGAACCATTAATATTACAGCTAGCTAATCATAGAGTGAGCCTTTCACTAGTGGAAAATATGAAGAAGGGTGTTCAAGAATTCTTCAATCGTCCAATGGAGGAGAAGAAGAAGTTTTGGCAGAAAGAAGGAGAATTTGAGGGATTTGGTCAACTCTTTGTTATGTCTGAAGAACAGAAGCTAGATTGGGCAGATATGTTCTTTATGATCACACTTCCACCTCACATAAGGAAACCTCACTTATTCCCTAATATCCACCTTCCATTCAGGTTCTCTCTCTCTCTCTCTCTCTCTCTCTCACTCATGTACGTGGGCTCATACTAAATAAATACTAAATAGTGGTAGGTTTGAAGAAATTTGAAAAGGGTGGCCCCCTATTTTTTATTTTGGTTTTATTCATGAATATCACTTTTTAATTGNTCTCTCTCTCTCTCTCTCATGTACGAGGATCCGCCTCTGCTCATACTAAATAAATACTAAATAGTGGTAGGTTTGAAGAAATTTGAAAAGGATGGCCCCCTATTATTTTTATTTTGGTTTTAGTCTCTCTTTTTTCAGTTTAATACCAATCCTTATCCTTGATTGGATGATTTTTGACTTATGGTACATATTGAGAAAGTTTCTATTTTTAGCGCATAATTATATGAAGGTCCAAAACTTTTAAATCTTACCTTTCAAAAAATAAAAAATGAAAAATTCTCAAATCTTATAAATTAATTAAAGGTTTAAATATATTACATGTCTCTATAATTTGAAAGAATTTTAAATCAGGACCCTATAGCATTTTTTTTTTCTCTTTTAATATGTTTATAGTTTAAAATTTTTTTAATTGGCTCCGTTACCCCAAGTTAAACTGACAAAGTTATAACTTGGAGTGACGACAGATACCCAAATAAAAAAATTTAAAACTATAAAGACTCCAAAAGAGAAAAAAAAAATTAGAGGGACTTGATTTAAAATTTGTCCAAACTATAGGAACCCATAATACATTTAAACCTTAATTAAATTACTCATATTTCTACATCATATCTAATCACCTATAAAGAAAATTTTAATATGTAAAATCTTAATTAGATTGAGTTATCTTGGATGTCATAGTAATAGAAGGTGTTGACTTACATATACATGACATCACTATGTGTATGCCATATTAGTACCTTCCTTCAGCTTTTTGATGATCCATCCAAATGTTTTTTTTATTGAAATGATGCATCCAAAATTATATGTTACTTTTTTCTTTTATTTTTTTTGCCTAGAAAAACTTGACTAAATAACCTAATGCAGATGGTAGCCAAAATTAAATCTTACTGAAAAAGTAAAAATTTATAAAGATATAATTGAACACAAACAGGTACATGGACGAAATTAAGAAAAAAAGTGCAAACTTTAGGGAGGCAAAAATGTAGTTTAGCTAATTATTAAGATGCCTAGAATGTGCATCTCTTGCATATTTAGAATATAGAAATATTACCAAATAGCATATGATCGAGTAATATTGAAGTCGTCTTCAAGACTTATAGATTTTGTCAAATATGGAGTAGTAATAATATATATATATATATATATATATATATATGAAAATGTTAGATAGATGTTTAATTATGAAATTGATCTTGTTTAAAGTTATTGAGATTATATCATGTATTTCTAAAAAAAATTGGGGATATGTACTTAACATAACTATAGTAGTTGTGGAAGTGACTCGTATAAATTCTATTGCTACTGCCATTGAATATTCATGTGAGTGACTCGATGATATCTTGCAGAGATAATTTAGAGGCCTATTGTTTAGAATTGAAGAAAGTTGCCGTCAAGATCCTTTACCAAATGGCAAAAGCTCTTAAAATGGATCACAGTGATATGAAAGAGTTATTTGAGGAAGGAGCTCAATCAATGAGAATGAATTACTATCCTACATGTCCCCAACCAGATCTTGTCATTGGCCTCAACCCTCATTCTGATGGTGGAGGTCTCACCATCCTTCTCCATGTCAATGAAATGGAAGGACTACAAATAAGAAAGGATGGATTGTGGATTCCTATTAAACCCCTCCCTAATGCTTTCACCATAAACATCGGAGACATTTTGGAGGTAATTGGCTTAAAATCATTTACATCTTTTAATCTCATTCGATAATTTGGTGTATGTTAGTTCATCGGTCACAAACGTCCATAATCACTTTTGTCTGGCCCCTGAAATCAATAGCTACTCAAAATAACTTTTAGTTTCGAGAAACAAAAGTGATTGTAGAAAGTTTTTCACCATTGAACTAACTATGCGATCGATCAAGAAAATTTCTTTACAACATTGTAAGGATCTTTTCACCCTATGATTTGGCAGATAGTGACAAATGGGATTTACCGGAGCATTGAACATCGAGCAACAGTGAACTCAGAGAAGGAGAGGCTTTCCATAGCAACATTTTACAACCCTAATTTTGAAGCAATTATAGGTCCAGTGCCAAGCCTTGTTGGTCCAGAAAGGCCAGCAAAGTTTAGAAGCATTAGTGTAGCAGAACACTATAAAGGATACTTTTCACACGAGCTTCATGGGAAATCATACGTTGATGTCATGAGGATCCAAGGTGAGAATGATAAAAGAACTTAGAACTTTACATGTGATGGAAGCAGAGCAAGCATATATGTTTCATAAAGCTTCTGTAGACAAAAATAATGCTGCCAATGACTTGTGCATCCTCTGGTCATAGAAATCAGAGTGTTTGATATAGAGATTCAATCTTTACCTTATACTATCCTTTTCTTTTTCTAGTACATTGTGTTCCTATATAACCCTAAAAAAAATAATGTTAGTGACTGTCTGTCACATGAAAAAGCTGCTTTCCTTTTTTTAAAATAAAGAGTATTGTATATTCTTTGTTATATAAATTACATACACTTCATTACAAAATTGTCTTAATGGTGAATAGAGAATTACAACTTTATCTTGATATATTCATTGTGTTGATTCTAAATTAAAGATTATTCATCCTTAATCTAATGGTAAGAGGTCTGAGTATTTTGTGAAGGTTACAGGAAATACTCCTAGAAGGATGGGGGATAGGAGTTTAAAAACATTTGAGCCTAAATCAGAATTCAGTTCAATATATATAAGGACTAGTTCTCTGATAAAAATAGAGAAGAAACATAATATGAGAACTGATTAATACTCAAAAAACCAAAACAAGAACACTTTAGAATATCATAATTAAGCAATAGAAACATATGAAGATCTCATAGAAGCAAATAAGCTCAAAATTAAAGAGGAAAAGGAGAAGAAATTTGACACAGGATTTTATAGTGGTTCAGCAATATTGCCTACATTCACTTCTTTCAATTTCTTGAGGTTCTACTAAAATCTGAATTTAGTTGTCCAAGCTTCTCAAAACTTTACATCTATGGTTTCCTGCAAGCTCACCAAGAACTTATCCCTTGAAGCACAAAGGCAAGAAGTCACTCATCCAAATTTCTCCCTAGAAATCTGAATACTTTTATCACAGATGAATCCCCATAAAAAAGTACTATCTCAAGAGAGAAGAATGTTATAGTTAACGTACTTGAGGAAGAAGAAGGAGAGAAAATAAAGTACTGAATATTCATAGAAGAAGCATTCTTCTATCTTTCTAAACATCTCTCTTTCTCTTTCTTTCTATCTTTTGAAGTCTTGAAATTACTCTTAAAAGACAAAAGCTCCCACATGAAGACCTCGGGTATCCACCCTTTCTAGGACAGCTATCAACCGCAATATGCAAGGAAATTTCACTTGCATTATCTCCTTTCCTTTTTAGAGATAAAGAATTCTTACTCTATTCCTTAAAATGTGGATCTCCTCAACGGCACCCTTATGAGGAAATTTTCTCATTTTGCGTAGGAAACTTCTTGACAAGGATAAAATATTCTCGAGTCTTCTTGATTCAACATAGGTCTTTGTCTATATCAGCAAATATTTGACATACAACAACTAGTAGAACAAGTTCCCTTTTTGCTAAAACTAGTTCTTTAGACATAGAATTGGTTCTCAAGACTTCTTACTAGCCTGTTCTTAAATAAACATTCAAGCACAAAACACAATGTTAGTCAAAGCATGACTTTAAGGAATTCTATTTAGTGTTTGATTTGTAATTGCTTTTTTTGCCTATCTTCCTTTGTTAAATAATGCAATTGGAGCAGTATATCTCTCCAGTCTTTGTACTTAGTTCTGTTCCCTTGAGGCTCTTTTAGGCTTGTTGATCATCTAGTGAATTTCCTCAAACTTAGTTTTGTTCTCTGAGGACTTTTTCATCCAATGGTTCTATCAATAAAACTATATATCTTAAGAAAAAACAAATAAGGAAAAATTTATTAATTTTACCCCTTCTAACTTTGGATCAATTGCATTTTACTCTAAAAACTTTAAAACATTATAAGGGATCTCATTAACTTTTAAAATGTGCAAAAACCACCAATCATAAACAGACATCCAAAAATAAACAAAAAGCATCATGTGCAATACATATTTTAATAGTTAATGAGCGTCACATAATTTATACGTGATATTTTCTTTCAATTTTTAGATAATCGTTTACAAAATAGGGTATTCCACATATTTTGATAATTAATAAAAATCTCTTATAGCATTTTAAAATTTTGAAAGTAAAATACAATTGAACTTAAGTTGAAAACGATAAATTTATTGATATATTTGGTAATTTTTGAACTTGTGTACTGTGTCGTCATAAAGAAGACACTATATAGTTATTAATGACATGGTGTACTTGATTTTTGTTTTTAATATTTTTCAATTGGCTTATTGTATAATTTCTTATTAGGTAAAGGAACCAAAAAAAATAAAAAAAATAAAAAAAGGTCAGTTCCGGTATCTCCCAAGTCTTTCTGACTCTACCGCATATGAAAATGGGACAATCTCTGATCCTCTTCCTTGAACTTTTCATAACAAAAGAAGCAACTGAAAATTTAACAATTAATAACAAAAAAATAAATAGAAAATATCTTTGGTACTAAAAATGGATGTGGTAACCTTCGGAATCATAATCGCCATCATCATTCTCTTCTTAGTAGTAGTTTGCTACATCACCATTGAAGGCACCTGCAAAAATCGTCACTCTTAGTTTCAACTCCAATTGAATTCAATCCTTCAAATTCCGTCGCAATTTCTCTCTCTCAGCTAAAAAGAACTCTTTTTTTATCCATGGCATTGTGTAGAACCCAGATTGTTTCGGCATCGTTTATCGTTTTGGTTCTTGGGTTCTGTTTGGATCTGAGTTTTGGGCATGAGGGTCATTACCATTCTGGTGCCTGCACATCGGAGGTTCATGAATCCCATGGTCACCAACACCATCACCAGTGTGGACATGGGCATCATCACCACCATCATCATGAAGAGGAGAAATTGGTCAGTGGGTCGAAGCTTCCAGAGGAATTAGCTGAGGAGGAGGATATGAAGTTATATGGGTTTGGATTGGACCATGACTATGACCACGCGCATTTTGGTGCTTCTGAGCTATCCGGTTTAGGTATTTATCGATTTGGTTATCCTTTTTTGTAGTTTGGTATTGCGTTTTAGGTGTTTTTGTGTACTGGGAAGTGTTTGGTTCAGCTTGATTTGAAACCTTAAACTGTTCAAATGAGAATTGTTTGAAAGAAGGAAGAACTTGATTGTAAAATTTTGTACTTGAAATGTGGAAACATGGGAATAGAACTCATTTCTTCAGTGGCTACAGTATAAATATCTAGCTTAGTGGCCCCGTTGACTGAATAAAGCTCATTTCTTCAGTGGCCGCAGTATAAGATATCCGGCTTAGAGGACTTCAGCAAGGAGTGAACAAGTATATCTAGGTGCAGCATGTTTTAGATGGTCATATCCGGCTGAAGTGAATGTTAGAAGTTCTAAAGGAGGGAGGTGCTCTTAGCGGAAGTAAGATATGAGTGCCAAATTTCTCAAGGTTGTATATAGGTTGAGATAGAAGGCATAGCCAGTTGGGCATGTAAATAGCAAAGAAGTGCTGCTGAGCTTATTTATCTTGTTGAATTTGTAATCAAAGACTAAATTGAGTTATAAACTTCTGTTTATATGGTGAATTTAGTATGATTACATACAACTCCATTAACTTTAATGTTAGAAGTTCTAAAGGAGTGAGGTGCTCTTAGCGGAAGTAAGATATGAGTGCCAAATTTCTCAAGGTTGTATATAGGTTGAGATAGAAGGCATAGCCAGTTGGGCATGTAAATAGCAAAGAAGTGCTGCTGAGCTTATTTATCTTGTTGAATTTGTAATCAAAGACTTAAATTGAGTTATAAACTTCTGTTTATATGGTGAATTTAGTATGATTACATACAACTCCATTAACTTTCTAGGATATGGATACAACTAAATAGGATTTGAATATTTTTCTGTTTCACTTGTATTCATTATACTTTGGCTGCACTGTCTGGATATTTGTGATGAGTTCCTGTATGAAGTTTTTTGAATGTCTGTGTTTCTGCAAATCTTGCCTATACAACCTTTGATGGTTCTGGAATTATGTATTCATGCATGTAGATGTCATAAAAAAAAAAAATATCAGGGATAGTTATCCAAAAATAGATGCATGGTACAATCCAAGTGACTCAAACTCAGATTTAAAGTTTGTCTGGACATTACACACTGCATGTATTGTTGATGAGTTTAAATTTCTTCAAGATTGTGAACCACTTGTTGCTTTTGTCCAGTTACTGAACAGGTTTTGTTTAAATTGATGTGGATTCATAGGAACTGACTGTTAGATCCCTAAAAGGTGGAATATATTAGTGAAATATCCCCAATTATTATCTAATTTCATGATTGGTATACCTTAAAACCTTTAAAACAAATTGTATTTGGCTAATAATCTACTTGCTGCTGCTGGTGTTTTGGCTGTTAGAGTTTGCAATGCTATTGTAAGAATCTTATATAGCTTTTTGGGGATGGAAATTCTGGATTAGGTTATACTGGCCAAAGTGTTCAGTTAGATTTTTGCATCCTTGCTTTTAAATGTTAAAAATTTCTATTGCGTGAGCAAGAGTGTTAAGAATCTTATATGCTTGTGTGGGTAATAGTTATGAGAAAATATAACTTGGTCCTGTCTATGAGATAAATCAGTGTAGCATTACCAGTTTCATACCTTTGATCCTCTTTGGATAATCTTCTAATGTAATTTCCATCTAAAATGGTATTATTAGGCCTTTCGGAAAATATAACCACTTCTTTGAATATCCTCTATATTCAATGCTTGTGTCCACTACTAAGCTTGTCTAGACTTTTGTCAGTAAGATAATGAACAAACCATCAAACATAATTACATAACCCATCTTTAAGGTCTTTAATAAATGTTAGTGATAAAAAAAAGAAGTGGAAGTCATGATTATGCTTGGAAAACTATTACTTTTTATATAAGGATTTGGTTGGAAGATTGTTATCTGATCTGTTCAGGCTGACTGAATTCTGACTTTACTTAATGATGCTATTGTATTTTTAANATAATTACATAACCCATCTTTAAGGTCTTTAATAAATGTTAGTGATAAAAAAAAAAAGAAGTGGAAGTCATGATTATGCTTGGAAAACTATTACTTTTTATATAAGGATTTGGTTGGAAGATGGTTATCTGATCTGTTCAGGCTGACTGAATTCTGACTTTACTTAATGATGCTATTGTATTTTTAATAACATAAGATGTCTACTTTTGATTCCATTCTTACAGGATGCTTGCGTGCATGATTTCACTGTTCAGTTGTAGACTTTATTTATTTATTTTTATAGGTCTCTGGTCGAATGCTCTGGGCTGTTCATTTTTGGTGAGCATTGCTTCTCTTACTTGCCTGATTACCTTGCCTATAATTTTCGGTAAGTAATATGTCTTTAATTGCATACTGTACAAGTTTTTATTTTCTTAATACATATAAAATGCCTACCTACACTGTGCAAAACTGAATATTCTGAGTTATTGCAGTACAAGGGAAACCTTCCAAGGCAGTTGTTGATTCATTGGCTTTATTTGGGGTCAGGTTTCTTCTAGCTCCTTTATTTGGTTTTTGGATCTTAAATTTTTCTTTTGATTGCCTTCACTATGTGGATCACCAATATTACCAATGTTATTGCATATTTGTAATTCTTTAAATCTTGTGGGGAGATTTAATTTCCACTTTATGCTGAATGCCAGGTTTGTGAATTCTATTTCCATTGTCAAATCTTTACTTGTTACATAATATGACACGTGGTTATTTGTTTTTTTGTACCAATTAGCACCAGGCAATTCCCTTATTTGTATTTGTGGAGACAAGCAGCATGAATTCTTTTCTTTTTGTCTTGGCATAAGCTATATTATCTAAGTTATTACCTTCCCTTCATCAGGAGACTTTGCAAAATCTGTAAAGGCTTCATACTTTCTACATTTTGGATTTTCCTAACCAAAGCTAGTTTTAAAATCCCTTGAAGGCAAGGGTGACTAGTTATGTGGTGGTTAAAGTTTTTGCTCTTCTACCACCATCCACCAAGGTTTTGTGTTTCTTATCTAGCCATGTCAGCAGTTTGGGGGCATTAATCATTTGGTCCAAATGTATTCTAGTGATAAGTGTATTCCAAATGATGATTGAGTGTTCTACAAGTCATAACTCTTAAAAGCATACACTAATATGCTTCTTCATTAGATAAATGAACAAATAGGATCTTACTTAGTATAATTATTTCATATATGTTGTTCTCAAATTTAATCGGTAGCAAAAATAAAGTCATATTCATTACAATCCTCAAATGCTAGAAGGAAAACAAGGAAGGAATGGTGTGCAAAAAGATGAAGCTATGTCCTGAAAATAATTATTTTGGATCATTCTGTGCTATAATTATTTCATATACGGTGTCCTGTTTGACATTTTTTGTCTCATTCTGATTGACTGTGCCTTCACAGGCTGGAGCTATGTTAGGAGATGCTTTTCTTCACCAATTACCACATGCTTTTGGTATGGCATAGATCAGAACCTGTCTTTAGTACTTGATGGCATTGTTGATTAAAATTCATTACAAATGATAACATGCTGAACAATTTTCCTAAGATAAGTATACTGCTTAAAGTGTAAATTGTCCTTCTGTCTGTGTGTGTGCTTATCAATTCAAAGTCCACACCCCAAGGAAAAAAACAAGAGTTCCTTTTACATTGTTAGTATATAAATACTGTTTTTTAAAATTTCTAATGATGCTTCTTCTCTGTCAAATTCTTTTTTTATTTCTAGATTGGCATTATTTGATAATATCATTTGAGGAACTTCTCTCTTGCNATTTTTTTTTTTTTTTAACTTAAATATGATTCTCATTTCTTGCAGGTGGTGAACACTCACATTCACACAGTAATCATGAAGGCCATTCCCATGATGCTGGTTTTGGACATGGGCACTCACATTCTTTTGCAGATCTTTCTACAGGAATATCCATCCTAGGTTGGTGACAATATGCTTGATGATTTTGTAGTAACAGTGATGATCAGTCGCCTCCCACAGATTTGTAGGATTTATTGGTTTCTATTTTTCTACTGATTAATTGCTTTGAAGAAGCTTACGTGCTTTTTTTTTTTTTTATTAGTACTTTTTCCTGTTGAAATAAATTTAGTAATATCATTTTGTTGCTGGTAACATGAATTAAGATGGAATGCCTTTTTTTTGTTGAAGAGGAAATAAAAACAGAAAACCTGAAAGAGAAAGAAAACTGAGATTAAAAGAAAACATCAACTCAAGAGGGACTTCCAATTGCACTGTATGTTGATACAACCCTTAAATAACCATGAAGCACAAAAAGAAGTAAGAAAAACTATTTTATCCCAAAGAAGAAGCACTGGAAGGAATATTTGGCTGAAGATTTATGTTCTAGCCAATTGCACCACAAACAAGCAGAAATGGTGCAAATCCAAAGTTCCTTTCCCTCCTTGCTTCTCCCGAAACCTTGAAAATGGGCTGAAAGGAAGTACTTTATAGAAGGTGGCCATATCCTATGATCAATTTATGACACTTTACCTTATTCAAATTATGCTTCATAAATGAAATTATACATTATATAAAGTGTGCATATCTTCTCAATTTAGGATTTCTGATCATTGTTTTATGTATGAAATCTGTAAGAAAACTCCCTTTTGAGAACAGACACCCTGGGGTGGGGGGGGTTTGGAAGGGAGGTTGAAATTATTCTGCTGTTTATCTGCTTAATGGTATGCTTTTAATTGTAGTTTCTCCTTTTTCATTATGTTAGTTGCTAAGTTCTGATATCTTAGTCCTATTTCCTCTTTGGGTTTCTTTGATCCTGTTCTTTTAATTCAGGATTATTCAGATAGGGTTGTGGTACGACCACTGGCTCTTACCGTGTGTGTTGGTTCTTGCAGCTGGAATTGTACTCTTTCTTCTTGTGGAGAAGGTGGTGAGGTATGTTGAAGATAACTCTGGAGGAGCTAATACATGGACTCATGGACACCACCACCATCATCATAACAGCAATACAAAATTGAAGGATGACAATGATTCTCATGCCAACTCTCAGTCAGAGTCTTTAAAGGCAGATGATTCAACTCAAAATAAATCTTTGCTTAGAAAGGTAAAATGAACATCAGTGTATTCTACCAAGGTTGGAATTTTACTGCACTTTATTATGTTGATGGGCTGGGCTTGAGTTTAGTTTAAACCAGCATTGATGTCATACATGTACTAGGACTCTTTGCAGTGGATGTTGTTCCATGAATACTTGGCCAATTACAAAGATTGTTGCCTTCCTTATTGGAGCGACATCTAAAACTGGTCAATTATTGAGGTTTTATAATGTTGGTATTTGAAATATACTATTTGTAGTACAGGGTAGGAGGCAAAATCTTAACAGCTAATTTACTTAAGGCCTGTTCGAAAACTTATTTCAGGCCTGTTTCATTTTCGGCACTCAAATTTTTTTAATCATGTTTATTAATACCTAATCAAAAATGAATAGTGGAAAGTGCTGAAAACATTAAACATATGGGAGGTTGGTGAACTCTTTCAGCAGAAACCCCTTTCTTATTCAAATTATTAAATGATAATAGATAGTTTCCTTCAATACACATTTAGGACTTAACATGAAAAGCTTTTCAAATTTCGCAAATTCAGTGCTTAAACTTTTTAATACTAAAATTTCAGTTCTGAATTTTCAGAGAGTTAGTAGCGCTGGTGCCAGAGATGATAAACTAGATGGTAATGCAGCAGATCTGTCCACAGAAAACATCAAGTCCTTGAATGAGGAGGATGTTCAATCACCAAAAAGCCTTGTTCTTGGTTATCTCAATCTTTTCTCTGATGGAGTTGTAAGTGTTCATTTACTTTTATTTGGTTAAATTGAAGGAGACATTTCCAAGTAATTTGAAAAATGGTTAATATTGCAGCATAATTTCACTGACGGAATGGCATTAGGAAGTGCATTCTTGCTTTATGGATCTGTTGGTGGCTGGTCTAGAACTCTGTTTTTGCTTGCCCATGAGATTCCCCAAGAGGTTCATATTTATCCTTATTCAATCCACATGGATAATGCTATGCCTATTTATGGAACATGTAATTGCAGCATTGCATTTATTCAGAATAATATATATAGTTCTAGATGACTTACTAAAAGGCTTTGAAAATATGTAGTTATAATATACCATACCAAGTGGTAGGTTTCTTATGCTACAGTGCAGCTTACAACTATTATTATTCTGCAAGGAGTATATATTTAATATTCTGTATATCTGTAACTTGATACAGAAAGTCTACTTGCTTGTATTTCTTATTGCTTGACATTTTTAGCTAAGTAGAAAATGCAAAGATCTGTTTTTTACACAACAAATTTAGCTCTGATTTGAGGGACACTTGTAAAATTCTGATCTCAGAATAGACATAGACGCTTGAGATTCAGCTAAGGAGACAAGTGCAAAAGCTCAATATAAACTTCTTGGTCTATTAACTATAATCTAGATTATCTGTAGACATCATGCTTATTTTTTATTTGGTGAATTTTATTTTAGTGTATTTCTGAATATATGTACATTTAACAAACAGTTATTAGAATCTATTACCTATTATCCTTGTCATATATGACAGGTTACAGCATGCATATTATTGGGACAATCTATGTGAACCTTCATATCTGAATTCAAGTTGCTATTGTTGTAATTATAAATTTCTTTTGAAGTCATAGTGGTTTTATTGGTTTTTTTTTTTAATTATTTTAATATATATATATATATATTTTTTTTTAAATTCTGAGACTCCCAAGCAATGTTATTGGTAGTACTAGTTGCACTAGCACCAAAGGCTTGGTCTTGGAGCTGTGGCGCAAGTGCAAGGACTGCATGTTCCTGAGCAAACTGAGGTTGCCTTGGAGTAGATATTACTGAAGAGCACTTAAAGATATACTCCATTGCACCTCCTTGACATGCAGAAGGCTTTGAGGTTGCCTTGGAGTAGATCTTTAAGGGACTTTCCCTGTCAGATAAGAAGCAAGTTTGGAAAGCACTTTTGCACTGATGACTTTGTTTATTTTTGCTGTTTTCCTTCCTATTATTTTTGTTCAGGAGTAGATCTTATCCTTTTCTTTTTACTCTTTCTTTATTTGATAACTTTTCTTCTTGCATTTAAAAATATTGACATGGTCATATATATTGCATTGATATCATCAGTTTCAATTTTTATTTCCTTTTTGGCAAAAAAAATTATGGTATTTGTTTCATATACAGGTGGGTGATTTTGGTATTCTGATAAGGTCTGGTTTCAGCATACAGAAAGCTCTCTTCTTCAACTTTCTATCAGCACTTGTGGCACTTGCAGGAACTGCACTGGTGAGTTACGTTTTCATTAAAGGGAATGGGTTGTTTAATGGTACCACAAACAGCAGAATGCACAGGTGCACATACACATTACATGCAAACAAAAGTAAACAAGTGGATATTATGTGCACATATTATTTTGCAGTTACGACACAATATGAAATAGATACTGTTGTTGACAAGTTGACGACAAGAGTTTAAGTAAATGAGAATAACTGGGAAAAATAAAAGAAACCAATCTTTGACATGTTAAAATAGAGTAAAAAAATCTGCCAGTTTATTCTTATTTAATGTGTTTTTTTAAGGGGTCTCTTATGGATTTGCAGAGCAATTTGGGAGTTCACTTGAGGCTTTTGTGTGTGTGTTGCCTTAGGATGATTTCTTATCCTCCTTCTTTGTACTTTTCTTCTTCTTGAATAAATTCTCCCTTTATCATTAAAAAAAAAAAAAAAGAAGATACAGAATTACGGCACTATGGCTACTAAGTATTAGAC
The DNA here is from genome assembly GCA_003255065.1 of Cercis canadensis. Taxonomy (NCBI): domain Eukaryota; kingdom Viridiplantae; phylum Streptophyta; class Magnoliopsida; order Fabales; family Fabaceae; genus Cercis; species Cercis canadensis. Next base: position 43,405 of record QAOA01007173.1, on the reverse strand, counting down.
CCGACTTGCTGTGCTTGTATTATTCCTCTTCCTTCTGCCAACTATCATTCCTAACTGCCTTTATTTGTTCAAGTTGAAGGTTTCTTAATATTCTATGGGACTTGCTGCATCAAAAAATTTAAAGTTGTGTATTAGTCTATCGGATAACTAGTGATTGAGTTGGGGGATTAGTTATTTTTCCTCTGCTCCCTTGCTGGATGTGCTACTGTTTATTTTCGGTTAGTATCTTCATTAGAGAAAATAGTATCAAAAGCTAAATTACTGTTTTTGCTTTGGTGCAGGCTTTGCTCTGGGGGCAGGATCCTGGACAATCATCTCTGATTGAGGTGAGGATTGTTCCATTAGGAATCTGTTGGTTGAGGTTCAAGTTAATTTTGGCAATGACAATCTCTGTTTTGACAGGGATTTACAGCAGGTGGATTTATCTACATTGCAATTGGAGTGCTTGCAGAAATGAATAACAGTGGTAATACGACATTGAGAAGTACGGCGGTCCAAATAACCTCACTGACAATGGGCATGCTTGTTGCCCTAGGCATTTCCCTTGTAGAATGAATGAAATGCACTCTCTTAGGACTTCCTTGTCTTAATGTGGCAGATGGTTCACATCACCATCCAACTTGTCTCGAAATCATTTCAATATTCTTGATAACTGCTAAGTTGTGGATACAGAAAATCCAAAAAGGAAACAGGCGGAAAATGATAGATCAAAACAGAATTGTCAGACTTAACTTGCTTTAATTCTTTACCCCACACCAGGAAGTGAACTTTGTATAATAGCTGCTCCCTTTACAGTTGTTAATACTAGCTTACCATGATGAGACGCTAGTCAGATAAGATTGACCAGTTTTACGTGTGAACATTTTTCAATCTTTATAGTGGTCAAATTGTTCTTTCTGGTGGACAAGAGATGTAATCAATTGATTGTGCTGACCACATTGATAAAGTGGTCCGATTGAGAGTGTACACTTCTCTTTGTTTTTTGTTTTCTTCTTTTTTTTCCCCCAAAAAAACAATGGAAATTGGGGTTGCGAGAAAATTAGTCATTTTATCTCTACTTCATACATTTTGGGAGGCATTTGGTACACTGACATTTTTACTCCATAATGTAAGATACTAGATGCTTATATTAGAATTCTGGCATCATTGGAATATAAGATATATAAGAATTCAACACATTCACATTCTTAGTATCTCATATTTCAAATAACTTTTCATCATCATGTCAAACATGGAAGTTTCTTTGACATGAGGATATGTGACATTGTTGTATTTTACATATACTGATATGTGTACATTTTGGTGTACCAAATGTCCCATAAATGGGATATGGGTTAATAGCATGTTTATAGGAGAGGTGACGTTGCTTCTATTTTATAGCTGGCAACACTGTCTCTTCAGTTACATATATTTGTCTTCTATTCTGTCTTTCTCTTAATACTGTCTGTGGCGCGCACTGCATATTTGAAAAACTTAAGCAATAATGTTTGGATTTGATATAAAACATGAGAGCTTCTACATTGTTTGACGATAGTATATATCTAAGAATAGCTTGAAATTCTAGCTACATGTATGCTTATCTTGTTCTATTGAAGCTAGCCCAGTTCGTCAATACAAAATGTTGCGATGGAATCATTTTATTTCACCTTGTTTATGACTCAAACTTGTCAATCTCCTGAAGCATTTGAAAGATGGTAACATTCTGGGTTGGTAGGGGAGGTAATGGTGGCATTCTCATTAATGGGGTTATCACTAGGTCTCCATTGGTGAGGGTGTGATGCCGCTTTCTAACTGCTCGAGCTGGAGGTTCTGGATCCATGGCAGCTGTTCTTTCTCTGTCGCTGTCAACCATTGTTGCAGGTACTTCTACTCTCTTCCTCAAGCTCTCTGCGAACCTTTTTTCATGCATTCCTCCATCCTACAAAAGTTGAATATGGATAAATATTTAGAGCTAGTATCTCAAACTTTGGAGTGAACTTGAAAATTGATTCTAATAATTTATCTTTTCTTCTACATTTGTCAAGTGTTTGCTGCTAAAACCTTGCATTTAAAGACAGCTTAGACGAATGCCTAAAGAATGATTCAGTTCATAGATTTGCTGGATGCCAAACCAAGATCTAGTATCTAAATTTTTTGACAGTATAGAAGATATTTCAAAGCAATCTGTGCAAGTGATGTTCATTTTGGATATGTATTCCTATTCTTCCAAATACAATACCATTTTAGATTAAGGGTATAACACAGAAAAAAAAATTTGGCAGGCCAGGCCAAGAGACATTATTAAGTGAACAAAATAATATAGAAGTAAGTCTTATCTCTAAAATCACATCAATTTGGCTTAAAGCAAACATCAAGAATTTTTTCCAATGAAATTTAAGAGGTCCTTTTGCTGACAGAGAAGTGTCATGGCAAGTTAGAACATGTATCTACTATTTACTGTAGTTTTGTAAGGAAAACTGTCTTGGAAGTTTACCCTTGAACTGCCCACAAACTGCAAAACCTTGTTACTCATCAGAAAATTATTAACATATATAAAATTCAAAGCTTTAAATCTTACATTGATGACAGAAGATTCAGGCATTGGGCATTTAACCGGACGATCTTCATCACGTGGCTCCACAGGGTGTTCTACTGGCCAGAAATCAGCATCATTTTCATCCCCATGATGATGATAATGAAGATGTTGCACTTCCATCACATTGTTTTGTTGCATTGCTCTGTTCTCATCTATTAACGCAGTTTCGCTCTCCTTGTCCTAAAATGCACAAAACAAGTTGATATATCTGGCATTAGAACATTAGAACCAGCTTGTGCCTTAAAAGTGGATAAGTTTCAAAACAAGATAAGAAACCCAAAAAAAAAGTTCCCTTCTATAGCCCATTTTGTCAAACAGTTTAGAGACAAAGACAGAGAGAGGGAAAGAAAGCAGATTAAGACCTAAGAGCACTCACAAAATCTTCATCGCATGAAAATCCCATGACCATATAAGCTCATGCCAGAGAAGCCAATCAGAAAATGTTAATTTGTCTGTGTGTGTCTCTCCGAGAGAGAGAGGAAAAGATAGCAAAAGAGAAAGACAGCATAAAAAGAAGCAATGGTGTGCAGGGTGAGAGGGAGAGGGAGAAGAAGAAGGAGGTGGCGATGTGGGATCGCTTGCACAGTGAGAGACGAAGAAAGATTCCCATTGGGATTTTGTTTTGTTAGTGTGCTTTAAATTTTTAAACCCTTTTGCTTTCTTTCTTTCTCTCTTTCTTTTTACTGGGTCCTTGTCCCTCTCTCTCTCTCTCTCTCTCTCTGTGCCTTGGTGAATGAGAGTGATGGCTTTTTCTACTTTACTGCTTTTTAAAAAAAAACACGTTAGTAGTATAGTTTGGTTGAAAATCTAGCATACCCTCTTGCCACTTTCTGCTTTTCTTGGATTTTGCAGAAGAAGGAAAATGCACAAGAGATTTTGAGGTATAGAAATAGCTTCTCTTGTGCCAAGATACTCATCGTAAAGAGACACCAAAGTTGTGAGAGAGAGAGAGATGAGCTGTGGAGAAAGAAAAAGTGAACCAATGGGGGGCCGAAAGCAAAGTAATAGCGCCATGGCATGCCTTTAATCTTGCCAACTTTTGAAGTAGCCGTTTGTTTATTTCGATGCTGTATTCGTAAAGTAGGGCAAATAGTACGTACATAGAATGTAGTTTACCACCTACTTTAATAGCAATGCTACGTGCAAAAACACACTTTTGAATAAGCATGCATGGGCATGGGGGCATACACTGTCCCTGTCATCAATTTGGATGATAATCACATAATGAAAATCAGTCATAACTAGGTATTTATTTTGATTTACTGATAGTGTAAACTATGAAGAGTCAATACATAATGAACGGGGTATGCTAAGCTACCTCTCATTCAAAAGGGATAGTGTTACATCACACTTTCTCATACTTTTTCATTGAGAGGTTTTGGTGGGATTTACATAATAAAATTAGTATTATTGCAAAGATTTCGAGAAAACAAGTCGGTAAAGCTAAAACAATTAGTTTTTTGTAAAATGTATAAATAGAACAATACAAGAAAAATATAAAAAAAAAATTACAAATATTTTTTTTTTACACAATTAAACTTAAATTTTGTTAATCTATTTTGAAATTTGACTCACACTAAGTGATTCATTTTTTCGAGATATTTGTAATGACACTAATTTCAAAACGTGAGTCCCCTCAAAACCAGTTGAAATAACACTATCCCCTAAGTAACTTAACAAACCCCATAACAATATCTAATATGTTTGTTTTGTGCCCACTCAAGAATCTCTTTAATATAAACTCACTATTACTTTGACCACTTATTTCTTATTGACTTAAGCATCAAAGTGCAGGTGACACACACCACGTCTTACAGGTCAATTATTGCACCCTGGCTTCTCACACCCCTTCAAACACATTTCACATGAATGCAAATAAACCACAATCATTTTCTCCTTAAACACGAGCATTCCAACCACTGAGCATAAAATATAAAGCACAAAACGTGAGCATATTCCAAGCATGAGCATTCCAACACGCATGCAATATAGCTCACGATTTCAAGATTTCCAACTACCACAGCATTACATCAACGTAGTGGAGGCCCTGTTTCGAATCCAAGAGGTCGAAACCACCATACCATGGTTGAGGCTTAAATTTTACGACTCAAAGGTGCAACAAACTTAACGAAGAACTCAATAGAATAGTCATGCAGTCACTTTCTCTTTAACCTAAGGGTATGTTTGGGAGTTCTTTTGGAGGGGAAAGGAGAGGAGAGGAGAGGAATGAGAGAGTCCACTTCCTTGTTCGGGAGTTTTAAGTTTGAAAGGGGAAGGAGACCAAGGGTTAAACTTTGACCCTTGCACTCCTTTTTTCATTCACAAATTTCAACCCCCCAANCGAGCATTCCAACCACTGAGCATAAAATATAAAGCACAAAAGGTGAGCATATTCCAAGCATGAGCATTCCAACACGCATGCAATATAGCTCACGATTTCAAGATTTCCAACTACCACAGCATTACATCAACGTAGTGGAGGCCCTGTTTCGAATCCAAGAGGTCGAAACCACCATACCATGGTTGAGGCTTAAATTTTACGACTCAAAGGTGTAACAAACTTAACGAAGAACTCAATAGAATAGTCATGCAGTCACTTTCTCTTTAACCTAAAGGAATTGATCATGTGACGGTTCCAAAGGTTGGAGAGTTTCATTGTTCAGGTTTAAATTTGGCATGCAATACTTCAATTTTACTTTTTTTTATCGAATGAAATTCTTTTAGCTTAAAAATAATAATTAAACAGTGAATCACTTCAGCACGTCCTTCACTACTCAATTTAAGTAGAGTTAAATACATTTTTCATTTTTGATTTATTTTTTAAATGTCACTTTAATTTTTGATTTATTTTTGGATTACTTTAGTCATTGAACAATCACTTCGTCTACTAAATTAGTCTTGATCACTTTTAGTGTTTAAGGATGACTAATTTGACAGGTATATCGTAATTATTTAAAGACTTAAGCGATACTAAAAATAAATTAAAATTAAAGTAATATTTAAGAAAGAAAATATATTTTACTCATTTAAATAATAAGAGGAAGCTAATGTTTTTTTTTTCTTTGCCGTGAGGAAGCTAATGCTCTCTTCCCAAAAGGTGTCGTATTTCTTAATTAATTTGGTCCTCGATTTTAATATTTTCAATTGATTTGTTTAAGTTTATGTTTCAATTTGGCCCCTTCAAATTGACGAAATAGACAATGAAAACATACAGGGATTCATTTTAAAGAAAAAAAAAAGTACAAGGGTCAAAATGAGAAAAAACATCTTAAATGGATTAAAATTAAAATTAAAGCATTGAGAAACCATGTCACTTGGCACTGGCAATCAAAAGTCAAGATTTCTTTTTTTTTAATTAAGTTGCAATTTATTATTATTTTCGTGTATACTCAGTTAGCATCTTGACATGTTACATCTTTGGTGCAGGGAACTTTCTTGAGGATGGTCTTTATAAATCACGTACATCTTTTTTAGGCTGTTCAAACAAGAATATGACTCACTAACTTGAACTAAAATTCAAATAAGAAAGAATTATTTGACATATATATAACATAACGCTGTGTGTGTATATATATATATATGGAGCTGTTATTTTCACATTCGATTTTGTTAATGACACACACTATTTAATGTCTAAATATAATATAAATTAATTTATCATAATTCAATATAAAAAGTTTTTAATCAATTGTAAAAGCCCTCATTTAATGTAGAAGTTTTTAGTCAAATTAAGTTAATAGTTTTTCATATTAATTCATGGTAACTTAGTTTATATCATATTTAAACATTAAATATGATGTGACATTAATAAATAGGGTGTTGAAATACTGGTTCCCTATATATATATATATATATATATATATATATTCTACAAATATGAATTTCAATATATACCCACGTCGGTGATGGATTCTCTAAGAGTTCTAAATATTATTCCTTAAAAGATGGTGGAAGTTCTTAAAGAAAGGAACCTAGGAAGTAGATTCCACGTTAAGTGAATGGTAGTTTAGGAGAAGCTGAAGATCGTTGATTATTTAGATGATATTAATTATTTTATTTATTTATTTATTTGTTTCTGATATTACGAGCAGATGGTGCTATACCAGTTTGCACATATCTCAACTACTGCAAAGGCAGTTCATCAGCTTTTAGAGATACAGCTGAAATAAGAAAGTTCATTGTCTACCAAAACTAAGGAAAACCTAGGTGGGGGCATTTGGTAAATTGAATTTTTTCTCATTATTTCTAAGAACATGACCTTGGAATAATTTAAGAATGTAATATTCTTACATTTGGTATACAATTTGAAAAAAAAAATTCAAGTAAAATGCTGACATTCCTAGATTTTTTTTTTTTTTTTTTTTTTTTTTNTTTTTTTTTTTTTTTTTGTCTTGCTCACGTTCTCACAAAATCATTTCCATGGAGGAGATAAGAATATTGGATTCCCATAAACGTTGGCATGCTTTCTTTTTTGAAATAACAAAAATGTTAACCCTTTACCGTTGCACACCACCACCAATTGGCTGCCAGCAGTGTTGCCTCCAAGATTTTAGGAGCGTTTTTTTAGTAGTTTTAACTATGATTTCATGTTTGAACACAAAACTTACAAATTTTAAGGGCAATTTTACTCACACTTAGCCATAGATCATATTGTAGCTATTGACGTAAATGCATCTATAGGGAGAAATAGTAGTCTTCTTATTTATAAGTCTTACACTAAAACTAAAATAAATAGATATTTAGGTTGTGTTTGAATGAAGTATTTGACAAATTCTTGTGTATTTCAAATACATGTAATTGAAATACAACATTTTAAATACATGAATTTATAAAATACATTGTTTGGATACATTTTATCATAAAAAAAATATTTTAACATTCAAAACATTATCTCGCACTGGCATTTCTACAAATAATTTGTGAGCAACATCTAAAGCACCAAACCGTGAATACAAATGGATCAAGAAAGCAACAACAAACACATCTGCTCAAATTTTGGGATGGTCTGAGAAGGAATGTGAGGGCGCAACCTGATACCATTGTTGAAGTGAATGGGCATCTAATTAATGAGATTTCTGGATTTATGGTGAGCTCTGCGGAAGCCAGAAGATGCATTGGTTCTATATTTTTGTGAAACTGACCACCCAATACGCCTGTTATTATGAAAACTGATGCATTACCATTTGATACCGAAGTTGACAGCATTTCTTCTATTGCCACCTTGGATGAGAGTGATGAAATTGATACGACTATCCTTGAAAGCTCCTCCAATAGTCAAAGTAGCAGTAGCAAGGATTCCAATTTGCTTTGTAGAATCAAGAGGTGGACAAAGAGTAAAGATGATTCTAACCCAATTTCATCAGAAAATAGATCTTACAGAGGAAATTATCTGAGTAGCCGTAGCTTGATTCACTGGTTTTCCATGTCGATGGTTCGGGATGATCTGTATCATAAACATAAAAATCACAATATACAAACCAATTGCACAGCCAAGAAGCCCCATTTTCCTCGCCATTACTGGAAAAGCTGAAAGCTCAGGTAGAGAAATGAAAGAAGAGGTCAAGAGGGAGAGGGAGGGGTATCGGGGCTCGAGAAGAAAAAATAAGTAATTTGAAATACACTCTATTTTAAGTGAATTTCAAATACATTGTATTGAGTATTTAAAAGTCACTCTAAAAATACATTGTAATTTTCAAAATACATTAAAAAATTATACAAACAAAATAATTCAAAATAAATATTTTAAATACACTCTACAAATACACTATCCAAACACACCCTTAGTCATCGACCGTGCTTTTGAGTTTTTTTCGCTCCTTGCAGTACCTATAAACAAATAAAGCGCGTTTTGGTTGCCACCTCATTATAACACACAAACAGCCTTGACAAATTCCAACCAAACCTAAAACAAAATAACGAGTACAGCACATAACATTAAGATTAACAAGAAGAATGTCTTGTGTTGCCTACCATTTCCACATGTCCAAATCAAAGGTAAAAAGTAAAGACTGATAACTAATAAAAGAAAAGCAAAGGAAGTGAAATAGGGAAAACACCCCTATTTCTCAAATTGCCGGCCTTGGTTGAAAAGCAAAGAACACAAGAGGAAATGAGGCTATGGAAAAGGGCCACCGGAATTCTCAAGGACAAAAACAGCATATGGGTTGCTAAGCTTTCCCGGCAGACCACGTACCGGCACCCGAATCTGGAGGCGGCGATCATCAAGGCCACGAGCCACGACGAGCGCTACCTTGATTACAAGAACTTGCAAAGGGTGTTCCAATGGATACGTACCAACCCATTGTATCTGAAACCTCTTATTTGGGCTCTTTCCATGCGTATGGAAAAGACAAGGAATTGGGTGGTGGCCCTTAAAGGCTTAATGCTTTTCCATGGCGTTTTCTGTTGTGACATTCCAAGCGTTCAAAGGATTGGAAGATTACCATTTGATCTTTCAAATTTCTGTGATGCACATTCAAGATCAGACAAAACATGGGGTTTCACTGCCTTCGTTCGTGCCTATTTTGCCTATTTAGACCAAAGGTCAGCGTTTGTGTCCTCAGAGGTTAAGAAACATAGCAAACAAATCAAACAAGGGAAGCAGATTGAAGACACGTTGATGGAAGAGCTTGAGAGATTGCAGAAAATGCAGGGTTTAATTGACATTCTGCTTCAAATCAGGCCCCAGAACCAGAATATGGATTCTGGTCTTGTTCTTGAAGCCATGGATTGTGTTATAGTTGAGGTTTTTTATTGGTATAGTAAATTTTGCAAAGCCATTGCAAGAGTGCTCATGAGGATTTATCATATTGGTGGGAAGGTGGAGGCACGTATTGGCCTTAAGGTTCTTCAGAAAGCAGCAATTCAAGGTGATGAGCTCTCGTTCTACTTTGAGTTTTGTAGGGATATTGGTGTCCTTAATGCCTCTCAATGCCCAAAAATCGAGCGAATCCCCGGCGAAGATATTCAAGATCTTGAGAGAATAATCAATAATGGAGCAGCACAGAAGAAAGGCTCTTGTAGTCATGATGATGATGGTGAGAAGGCCCCTGTGGTGAGAGACAACAATGCCATTGTCACCATTTATAAACAAAGTGAATCTCAAGGGAAGTGTTTGAAGACAGTGATTACTGATAAATGGGAGGAGTTTGAAGAGGATTGTTTGGTTGATGCAAAGGAAAATACCTCTAATGGGTTATCAATTTCTGCTTCAACAAACCCTTTTGATGATTTTTATAGCCTCATGCCCTATCTACCTCCTCCTCCTGCTTATAGTCAAGTTCTTCCAGATTTAATTAGTTTTTAGCACTGAGATATGGTTCCATTTTCAAGGGTTTGAATATAAACTACATTCAGTTTTGTGAAGAAGGAAATAAAGAAGAAAAGTGGAATTTAAGAAGGAAAAGTTCTCAAGCTTTTTTGCTTTTCCATATTAACAGAATAAATTTGGAGTCTTTTTTCTTTATCCTTTCCTTCAGCACTAGGAGAATATGGAAAATGTAAAATTATGTTGTAATTGTTCTTAAACCTTAAATGATAATTAGATATTGAAAGTTAATTACAGACTATGTCTTTCCATTTGTTTTTTATTTTCTTCTGTTTAAATGTTAGCTTATAATTATTTTGAAGATTTGTTGTCTCTTGTAGATCATGGTCCTACCATTTCAATTTCAAATTATGGTTTATCTATAAATTGTGACAGATATTATTGGCATGGGAGAGAGTAGTATCATGTCCATTTACAGGGTGCAGTTTTATATGGAGATGGTTTATCTGAAAGTTTCATTTTGTTGCCAAACCCCATATGAATGATGTTACCTTTCGAGATTGATTATTAGCCAAGTGCCTAGCAAGAAATATCTTAGCTTGTTGCTTATGGATTGTCCTCTTTGTTGTGCATTACAGCATAACTCCTCCATTAGTTCTGCTGAAGTTCTCATCTGAATTTTGATTAAATGAATATTGTATTTCATAGACTTATATTACCCGATGACTTTGGGTCACTTAGGATTTGTGTGAGAGTTAAAATTGGGATGAAATGAGAGAAAATGAAATGAGTAAATATATCCCTTGTTTGGAAGTTCAAGATTAAAAAGGAAAGGAAATTAATAGGTAACCTCAAACCTCCACATTCCTTTTTTGTCTTCACTTTTGTATTCTTCTAATTTAGGGGGTTTGGATAGAAAAGAATAATAATTTACTATTACACCTCTATTTATTTCTTCAAATTCTTTTTCAAATACTATTTAGATAACATTATTAAATCTTATATTAAATATATTTATTTTATAAATAAAGGATAATTTTGTAAAATTATAAATTTTTATTTTTTCCTTTATTTTCTTTTTGCTCATTTTAATCATCCAAATAAAAAAGAGGAAAATCCTTCTATTTTTCTCTTTTTCTTTTCCTCACTTCAAACTCCCAAACAAAGCCTTAAGGATGAGACACTTCCAAAATTAGGGACCGGACCAAGACAAAATTTGTGTCCCAATCAATGTTGGAGACAGGATAAAAAGTTTTTGAAATTGTCCCATCTTATCCCAATATATATACTATTGTCAATTTCGGACTCGACCCGGTTAATAACCAGGCTAACCCAAATTATTTTTATTTTTTATTTTAAAAATAATATTTAATTCAAATAATACTAATTAGGTTGGCCCTGATTATTTAATGGCCTAATAGGACTAGGCCAAACCTCATTGAGGTCTGATTACATTGGGATCTTTTCGAGCCAGCGTGAATTGGGCTGTGCGTTTTCAACGGGAGTCTTCTCACTCTCTAGTATCTACTCTCCATAGCTTTCCCCCATTCACCTTCACCCTGCCCCTCTCTATTTTCTCCTCTCTCTCTCCTTTCCCTTTCTCCACGTGCTCTGTTTCTCAATTTCTATCAAGCTCCCTCTCGTTTCTTCTCTATTGATTTCACTCCCTCCATCTCTCTGCCTCCTTTTCTCTTTTTCGTTTTTTTGCCCTTTCCCTTCTCTATCCTTTTCTATTCTTTTTGGTGATAGTGAGTTAATAATTTATGTTTGTGGTGCGTCAAAGTGAATTCATGTCCACTAGGTGAGGTTGGGATAGATTCAGAATGTGGTGGTCTATTGTGCCTTTTGTGATGGTGAATAAAGAAATGAGGTTTCTTAGATACTTTTAGTATTTATGTAGTATGCCATACTATATAGAAATAATCAATAAATGAATGACATGTGTACAAATTAACTATTTTTAAGTTTGTCTAAAAAATTAAATAAATTATATTTTATATATAATAAAATATGAAAATTATGTATGTTTGCCACGTCAGTGTAGTATAACATATTTACGTANTCATGTAGTATCATAGAATCTCCCATGAAGAAAAGATTGAAATTTGAAAGGAAAATTTTATAAAATTGAACCGTCCCGTCCAAATCTCGACCAGGTTGAGAATGAAACCAAGACCGGGATTATAGGTATACAGACCAACTCCCGGTCTTGATTAAGAATTCAAGACAGGACCAAAATAGGTCAAATCTTGAACCGTCCGGCCCGTGCCCACCCCAATCCCAACTAGGTTTGGGATGAGATTAGGACTATAGGTATATCGGGATGAGAGCGGAACCAACTCCCTATCCTTATTAAGAATTTAGAACAGGACCACGATAGGTGGAAACCCAGCCCGTCCGAACCCGTGCCCACTCGTAATTATACTCATACATAGTTTGTATCGTTTAATTGCTATTCCATATGCTACTAACTGAGCTCCCGAGCTCCAATATCCTTAGCTTCATAGACAATATACTTTTCACTCTTTGTTTCAATCCCTTCCAAGATCATTACTTTCATGTAGGGGCAATGGACTGTGTTTGAGTTGAGCCGAGGTCATATATCTAGTCAATCAAAATATTTACAGGTGGCATCACATGACTCGCATAAATCAAATTTTAGTGAACCAACAGATTTTTCTCTCCTTAACATGATAAACCTATTTATTAAACTAGTTACTTGAGTTAGACAAATTGAAAGACTATGTTCCAGGAGTTATCTTAGTTAGCCTTTCAATTTTTTCCCTTTAACAAATTATACAGGGTGTGCTAGTCAAGCATGTAAACTCAACTTGAACTCGTGTAACATGTGTTGTATTCCTGTCATGTCAAAAATTGCCATGTTAAGTCCTTTCAAACAAAAGAGCAATAAGACATTCATTTTTTATTGTCTAAAAAATTAAATAGTTTTCTATTAGTTTTCCTTACCCTAATTCGTAAAGTTTGGTCAAACATTCTAAGAATACTTAAGTAAAAGCATATTAACGCATGTTGGAAGAAAAATTNAAATCAAATTTTAGTGAACCAACAGATTTTTCTCTCCTTAACATGATAAACCTATTTATTAAACGAGTTACTTGAGTTAGACAAATTGAAAGACTATGTTCCAGGAGTTATCTTAGTTAGCCTTTCAATTTTTTCCCTTTAACAAATTATACAGGGTGTGCTAGTCAAGCATGTAAACTCAACTTGAACTCGTGTAACATGTGTTGTATTCCTGTCATGTCAAAAATTGCCATGTTAAGTCCTTCCAAACAAAAGAGCAATAAGACATTCATTTTTTATTGTCTAAAAAATTAAATAGTTTTCTATACGTTTTCCTTACCCTAATTCGTAAAGTTTGGTCAAACATTCTAAGAATACTTAAGTAAAAGCATATTAACGCATGTTGGAAGAAAAATTCAGTCAAATTGCTATAGATTATATTTTTATACAATTACCAAATGACATGTGGTCAAATAGTACTGAGATCGACCTTAAGGTTTGTGAGTTCTATGTTCAAATTCAAAGTCGTAGTTAAAGTACCAAAACAAAATACTCTTATACGACAAAGCACGCTATTAATCCAATTCGATTTAGGAAACGACTTTAAATGGGGATAATGCATCAATTAATTAAACGAATGAGCTAGAAGTAATTAGAATCTTCTCTAGAGACGAAGAAACCAGATCAAGGATGCAAGGGAATCTTCTTTCCAAGAAAAGCCCCTCAAAGCATATTGTTAAGAACCACATTGCTTGCTTTCAACCTCAATCAATCCATAGGATTTATCATTATAACATGAGTAAAACCCTCTTTTTTTCCCTAAAAAATATAGACACAATTAATTTAATTCCTAAAAGAATTCTGGTATCACTTTAGATTGAGAAGATAACTCTATCTAATTTCTCTTACTAATTTCCTTTAATAAGAGTTGACAAAACATTTCATGTGGCACACTAAATGCAGATGTCACGAGCCTGGTAGGTGAAAACTGATGGAGAACTATTTTGATAAACAAAGTTATCTTCCAAGGATTAGTGTGATACTAAAAAATTTCTGGAGACTAAAAAATGATTTTACTCTTGTAACATTTACCCCCATACAATATACCTATCCTGCTAGTGCTTCTCAGGTTTGAAGCCACATAATCAATTCTTAGAGTGAAAAGTGGTTGATTCTCACTAGTGCTTCCAACCACAACCAAACAAACTACTATTCTCTTAAAATTCAGGGTGCTGCAGTCTCCAGTAGTTTTATGCCAAACAGGGAATAGTATTTTTCAATATGGTAACATTTTCCATTTGCATACTAGATCCGTCATAATGCATCTATTTCATATTCCTTACAGAGATGCAAAGGGAAGCCATCATGTCCTAACTATCATATGGAAATTTTTTTTTTTTAAAGAAGTATAAGAAGATTATTAGGTTGTATCTAGACGCACGATTGCAATCTAAGAAAATGACTTACATAATAGCTTTTGATTGAGATTTTGGAGGCTGAAAATGATTGTGAAGGCTTCCTACTGCTAAACTGAACATCCACTTCACATGAACTAACTAAATAATCTAATGAAGTGCTAAGCTAATCACATTCAATTCAAAGAGTAAATATTTGCCAGAATCTAATCATGTCTTCCTTGTCTACATTCCTTCCATTTCTCTAAACTTCAAACCATTTGAAGCATAGAAAGTTTCAGACAACAGGCACAACAGTCTCAACCCATCCCAGAAAAGGTTACCTCAATTGTAAAATCCAGGGTACAAGCTCCTCGAAGGTAAACTATTGGAAACATTCAGCTTTCCTATAAGAGAACAAAATATAACTACACTAAATTAGGATGGATAAAGAACACTGTTCATTCAGTTATTTCCCATCATGCTTCATACTTCAGACCATGTTCCAAATCAACATGATAAAGAGATGAAACTGCTCAATCATATTTTCACAAAGACACTTATCTACACCTTTGATTAGTTAAAGCTATAGACATCCAACATTTGGGATGAAACACAACACAAGGGCATAGGCAAACTACCAATTGAAAGTTACCCCTAGATAACTCAAGAATAACTAATGATGCATATTTCAACAAACAATAAATGTATCCTAATCACTGTTTGCAAACAATTGCATCATTGTCTAGCAATGACCATATCATATCAACTGTCACAAATTTTGCCGTGCGCAATTGAAAAGGCAAAGAACAGAAATAGAGGTCAAAGCAGCTAGATTCAGAGTAGGATTTCAGTCTCACATAATAAAACATAAATATCAAAGTGAAGAGTTATATGATTGCATATACATGCATTAGTATTTTGCCAGATAAACTTGTTTCTGTATGCTACCATCAGGAGTCATGACGATAAGTTCTGATGCTCAAGCAAAGGATAAGGAACAGAATCTAGTAATTCTTATCCCACTTGTTCAATAGTAAGAATTAGCAATACAACCACCAAAGAAAAAGAAAATAGAAAATACATGCAACTGTAAAAACTATAAGGTTGAGTCAGAGAAACATTCAACTGATAACTGTGGAACCTCCAAAGGAACAATGAAAAAGGTGATTGCTTATCAATAGAAAGACAAATGAAGAGAGGATCATTGCATTGCAAAATCTTGACAAAATTAAATAACAAGGTGAATGAGCATTATCCAAAAATAGTCTATCTAGCAACTAGTAATAACTCATCCACATAAACCTGGTGCCAGACTATGCTGACACCCTTATCACATAAGCCGGGAGGAAAAAAGAACAAAAGAACCAATACGTCCAAATTTCAGGAAGTATCATGACAGAAATGTCATGGATAACAAAGTACTCAACATCTCTGTGAAAGGTCACAGAAGTGTATATACAAGTGAAACAGACCAAATTTTGAGTCCCAACAGCATCTATCTACCTGATAGTCACAAACTTGTTGGTGCCATGCCTTGCCCAGTGAGTCCTCAGATCAATTGGTTGAGCAAAATTATAACCATCTGCTGCAAGTTTCTCTAAAACCTTCTTAAAAGCACCTTGACTCATTTTCCGTCCAGCTATCCTTGCACCACGTCTTTTAGTGCTCATTGGCAAAGGATACATTGACACGTTTGTGGTACAACAAGCTGATTGCCAACCACCACAGCCCCATCGATAACATTGCTGAGCAGCACCAGTACAAGAGCAGACTGGAATGGGTAGACCAGAAATGTCCATATCAATTCCATTTATTACAAGCTCCATAGTCTTCTTTGCCGGCTTCACACGTTGAACTGCTGCATTGCTATTATCCTTTGGCTTCCTAGGTTTTTTCGCTTTCGGAGCCTTAGGAGCACCCCCACCTTGCCTTTTCTTCAATTGACCACCTTCCTTTTTTACAGCTGGTGGTTCTTCAATCCTATTCACCCTCTCATCTCTTGATGCATCAGGTGGCTGTATAATTTGCAACGAGGGAGCTCCGGATGTCTCCGGAAGAACAGCATAGTTAGGATTTGCAGGCAACATGTTGAGAAACTTATCTCTCTGGCTTATCCAACTCTCTCTCACATAGTTCATTGGGATTGGTGGTTCGGAAACGACACAATCACGAGGATGAAAGGCTCCATTGGTTCCAACTAACATGGTTGGATCACGACCAGACAAATACGGTTTCGTGTCGCGATCTGTCATACTTGACATGAGCTGCAGACCAAGATGGCCTTTCAAGGAGGGCTCATAATAACCCCAATTGCGCATGTTCAAAGCATCGTCATCCATGAGAACTACAGAACAGGAAAAAAAAACATAATAAAGCTTCAAACTTTGTTCTTTACTTCTTTTCCCCCATTTCCCATCATTATCATCCTAATATACAACTATCAAACAATCAAAGAGTACAGAAATGGTAACACATACTAGAAACAACAAAACAAAGTCCACAAATAAAGTTACAAAAAGCATTCATAACAAAAAGTAAGTACATCTTTCAAAAAAGGAAAACAGGGCCGGTAACCAATTAGCAGAGCAAAAATCCAAATACAGCAAAAAATTAATGGGCCGTATAGATCTTCCCAATTGACGGAAACTTCAAACCATCGATTGGCAGCTGCGAAAATACTGGCAGAAAATAGACTTTCCTAAGCCTTCTACGTTCCATATGCTCACATTAAAAAGGGTCGAAAAATTCTCAAATCCTGGTAAAGAAGACAAAAAATTCAAAGCCAAATTGTTAAATTACACTCTAATAAATCAAGATTTACCATTCCCAGGTCCGAAATATTGAAATTCCTCGATTCAATCACCAAAAAATGGAAAATTCAGGATCCGAATTTCGTCAAAATTCCAACATTTTCTCAGCAACCAAACAGAACCCATACAAATTGAACCCACTGGGCACAGATCCCCAATCTCCATTTTGAAATCAAACAAGCAAACTAGGGTTTCAAAATCCAAATCTGAGATTGTGTGTCAGATCTCACTTATAATGGGAAGAAAAAACAAATCCACATATCACAAAATATTGGCAAGGATGCAAATGACAGGTTTAACGGTAGAAGGACCCATCTATTCCATTCAAAGTTTAAAGGGCAGAGGGAGAGAGAAAGAGAAATAGAAAGAGAGAGAGAAAGAGAAACAAAAAGAGAAGGAAATGAGAGAGGAGAGAGAAAACTTACTTGGGTGGGTGTAAACGGCTCTTTAGGGTTTTGCCCTTCTGGAGAGAGAGAGACCTGAAAGAGAGAGAGAGAGAGAGAGAAAGAGAAAGAGAGAGAGACAGGGGAAGAGAGAGGAGAGAGAAAGGAGAAAACAAAGAGAGAAGCGAGGAGAGAGGAGAGAGAGTGCACTAACAATGTCAATTGTGAGAGACAGAGAGAGAAAGTGAGCAAAAAAATGGGGTATCTATCGGCATATATTTGCTCGCATTCCCTTTTTAAAATAATAGAAAATCTAATCCCTCATTTGATATATCTATCTATGTGAATGTGTTAGGACATAAAAGGAAATAAACTTTAAATCAAAGAGAGAGAAGGAAGAGGGTCCAAGGCCCTTTTAGCTATTGAGGAGAAAAATAAAGAAAAGAAAACAAGGCCTTGGTGATGCCAATTTTGCCTAAATCCCTTGATTTTATAAGTCAAAATCAATAATTAATAGGATTAATTTCCATTAATAGAAGATCTAATTGTGTCTCCTAAAAAACAAAGAATTTAAATTTAATATTTATGAAAAAATATTTTTTTAAACTAAATTCACATTACAAATTTATATTATTAACGTTATCAAAATTCGCGCTTTAAAAGAAAAAGTTATGCAATGAGGTAGCTTAAGGTTTTTTTTTTTTTATAAATTTTATTTAAACTTTTAATAAATTTTGAACATGAAATCTTTCTAATAGAATACTTAAATTTAATACTAAAACATTAGAATATCTACTTAAGGACATATTGCTAAAAATGTCAAAAATAAATACTCTTGTCATACAAAAACACCAAGTTGGAGGGAATGGAAACTAGAGTTGGTACTTAATAGGATTAGCCTATATTATTTGAAACAATTTTAAATGTGCATGCTAAAAAAAGAAAGAATATAAATTTAATATTTTAAATGAAAATTTCTATTGAGACCAAGAAAAGACAAAATTCATATTATTGGAAAAATTCTTTTTGTTCATTGAGACAACACAAAACCAGATTGGATAGCTTTTCTATAAATTTCACTCAACCTTTTAATAAAATTTAACCCAAGAAAAAAAAAAATTGCAGCTAGAGCTTGTATCTATCCATATCATTGTTGTGTCTATAGATTGGGTTGGCAATGTTAAATGAAAAAAAAAAATTATTATTAATTAAAAATTATTAAAAATATTTGTCAGTACATAATAGTTTCATTATCTGAAATTACCCAAATTCCACCGCTATAAATGTTGAAAATACTTATATTATCTGATTTTATCTTTTTGCTAATTATTATATGAATTCATCTTTCTTAAAATTATAAAATCTTTCGGCCTATGGGCCTAACCTATAACCCATTGTCTTGGGCCTGAATTTGGGATTGGCCCATCAACTTAACTAACTTGGGCTTGGGCCAAAACTCAAAACTCAAGCTGCTATTGAGCTCAACGTGTTCGATATAATGTCCAAGTCAGGTCCAGATTCCAATCTGTCTGCAAAGGACATTGCTTCCCAGATTTGTAGCAAGAACCCAGAAGCAGCCTCAATGATTGACCGTATCCTCAGGCTCCTGGCAACTCACTCTCTGCTTCATTGCTCTGTTGTTGAAGATCAACAGGGGATTGGTTCTTTCCAAAGGCTTTACAGTCTCAATCCTGTGTCTAAATATTTTGTGCCCAATGATGATGGCTTGTCATTGAAGCCCCTTGTTGCCTTGATTCAAGACAAGGTTTTCTTAGAGAGCTGGTCAGTTTTCTTAGAGAGCTGGTCAGTTTTCTCATTTTCCTTCTCCATTAATTGTTTCTCTATTTGTTCTTTTAGGTTTTGGTAATTTCCCCATCAATTTTCCATGTTTAGGCTATTAGGATTTAGGAACCACCTTGACTGTGAACAAATTTAGTTTTATGAAACTTATAACCGGTGGGTTTAATGATATCTCCTCTAACCTTTGATCTCATACGTTCTATTCCTGTCATTTATTCTTCTCTTCTTTTTTTAGCGCATCATGCTCCAATGTAATATAAAACTTTGTGATAACTAATAATGTCTAAGTAACAGTATCCTTTATACTTTTGTGGCATTTAGCAGGAGACAAGCCACTCTGGTTGTCAATCGGCAAAGATTGACAGAGAATTTGTTAGATTGGCTTCAATTATTTATAGAGTAGGTCACGCTGTACAGCCTATACTTGTGATAAATAAATTAAGTTAAAGAGCTACTATGAACTTTCAATTAATTAATAGTGAGTACTATGTTATCACTTATAACCTCTCTTAAGATGTGATAGCACTATATTTCTCTTTAATTGGGTGGGTTTGGATGGGACTTACAACGTAATTTTGGTGTCATTGTAAAGATCTCAAAAAACTGAGTCATTAAACATGTGTCAAAATACATAATTTCTTATAAAATGTAAAAATAACATGATATAAGAACGGAGGTTTCTTAGATACTTTTAGTATTTATATAGTATGTCATACTACATAGGAATAACCAATAAATGAATGACATGTGTATAAATTAACTATTTTTAAATTTGTTTAAAAAATTAAATAAATTATATTTTATATATCATAAAATATGAAAATTATGTATGTTTGCCACGTCAGTGTAGTATGACATACTTACACAGTATCATAGAATCCCCGTATAAGAAAACATGCTAAAAAGTAAAATTTAAAAAGTTGTTTCATAACATGTTTTCCTATATTATGCCGTTATTACTTTTTATAAAAAACTATGTGTTTTGACATCTACTGGGTAACTCATTTTTTTGAAATCTTTATAATGACACGAAAATCACTAGATAAATCCCACATGAACCCACACAACTAAAAATAATATAACGCTATCACTCTTAAAATAGGTGGGAGCATAGCCCTCACCTTAATTAATATGGTAAATTCTAGAGAATCCCCCTCAACTAATAATTGCGCAGATCTTCTGGTCTGAAATTTCGATCCCCTTATAAGAACTTATCCTAATTAATATGATTTGATAGTTGATACAAATTCAATCAAGGTGAAATTGGAGTAATGCACCTTCTAAATACCCTCAAATTCAGGGAATAAATTTCGACTTGCCTCATGTTATACAAAATGCACCTTCATGTCTAGGTATCGTATTAATTTCTTTTAGATCAATATTTTGCACAGGTTAATGATTGCTAGTAAAAAGCAAATCATGATTTACCCATATTTTCTAAAAGAAGTCTATTAACATTAGTTACTTTTATAATGTGGGATTATTCTTCAAAGAGTAACTAATTTTCAAAGCATACTTGAAATATATAAATTACCTATTATATTATATTGCTGTAGGTGTGGAACATGTGGGAGGAGATATGTTTGAAAGTGTTCCAAAAGGAGAAGCCATTTTTATGAAGGTTGGTTTTCAAGAATTTTCAAGGCTAGTTACTTGAATTGTTTTAATTTTCATGTAGCTAGAATGATTTTGGGGTTAATTATACTATTAGTCCAATTGCAATGTTTTGATTTTAATGATCAAATTATGCCCCAACATATTTGTGTTATTTCTAATGTCTCCCTTATTTGTAAAATATCTAAAATTTGATCCAATTAGATAAAATGAATTTGCAAAAAGTCAACATTGAGTAATTCTTAAAATAAGATTGGGTTACTAACTTGTGACTGAGTGATACTAAGATTGTCCTCAAAACTTGTTGATTTTGTGTCTAAATTTGGAATCATAATCAAAAGAAAACAATAACAAATTATTTGAGTAAATGACATTTATGTCACTTGAAAATGTTTTATTATTTTGATGAATATGTTTTATTACTGAATGGCCATTTATATAGTAACATAATTTTTATTACAGTCTATGCTGCAGGCCTTTTGACACAAATATTACATTTTGCAAAAGTATTTACCTAAATATTACAACTTTCAAACTATTTACACAAATATTACACTTTTTAAAAATTCAAAAATTAAAAAAAAAAAAAGATTTTCAGACACGTGGGTCCCACCGGACACGCCGTGGGCCTCACGGCGTGTCCCACGTGGACACTCCGTGAGGCCCACGGCGTGTCCTAATAGGCAAAATTCATCCATTGTTCCAGAGTTGTGGGCCCCGTGACAAATTTTGGCTTATTGGGACATGCCATTGGCCTCACTGCGTGTCCCTGTGGGACACGCCGTGAGGCCCACGACGTGTCCGGTGGGTCCCACGTGTTCGAAAATCTTTTTTTTTTTTTTTAATTTTTGAATTTTTAAAAAGTGTAATATTTGTGTAAATAGTTTGAAACTTGTAATATTTGAGTAAATACTTTTACACAATGTAATATTTGTGTCAAAAAGCCCTATGTTGCATGATTGGAGTAATGAACAGTGCTTGAAGCTGTTGAGGAATTGCTATAATGCTATTCCTGAGGATGGAAAGGTGATTGTTGTAGAAGCAGTTCTTCCCGTTGTGCCTAATACTAGTACTTCAGTGAGGACCATATGCCGTGGTGATGTTCTTATGATGACCCAAAACCCAGGAGGGAAAGAGAGAACTGAACCAGAACTTATGGAATTGGCAATAAGATCTGGGTTCAGTGGCATTAGATTTGAATGTTTTGTCTGTGATCTCTGGGTATTGGAGTTATTCAAGTAGACAACATTAGTATTGAATTGGATTTGATTGGAAGGCTAATTGTTTGATACTACTTGTGTCAGAATCTTCACCCTGTGTATTGGGTAATCAAAATAATAATCCATATGATTAGTGTGAAAGCAGAAACGACGTACAGGAAAGAGATGCTATATGTATATATAGATACAAGTGTTGATTGGTTTAAATTTTAAACTACAGCAGAATGATAACAAATAGATACTGATAAGGTAGGATGATAAAGATAGTGAGCTGGAACATGTGCCCCGAGTTGACTCAGTCTAGCTGAGTCACATGTGCCCTGAGTTGTAACAGAAAGCTGTTAACTCTGTGTGACATGTCTTTGAGGAGCTGAGTTGTAACTAAAAATTGGTAATATTGTTAATTTTGAATTCTATCAATTTAAAATTGAGGCTTGACCCTTATAAAATTATGTTAAGAATTTAATTTTGAGATTCATTTAAAAATTGAGATTTTTAGTCCGGCCCAATTCAAGCTGACATGTTTATTAATTGGGCCAACCCTAATTTTAATTTTCTTTAATTTTTAGTTAATTTTGTCTATTGTTTTATTTTAAAAATAATATTTAATTCATAAATTAGTAAAATAATAATAATTAAGGTGGCATGTTTATATATAGGATCTTGTAGGGTAAAGTCAATATTAAACCTAAAAAATTAGGTCGGATTAAAAAGTGAGTTTTTTTTTTTTTTTTTTTTTTTTTTT
>QAOA01007173.1:0-14156 GCA_003255065.1 Cercis canadensis | reverse complement strand
TTTTTTTTTTTTTTTTTTTTTTTTTTTGTATTTCAGCCAAAAAAAGATATATATATATATATATACTAGTTTTTGAATTCAAATTTTTTTCAACGACATAGATCATCAGTGTCCTCACTGGAAGCCATTCGTGTACATGTTCTAAGTTTTCAGGGAGACTTAAAACTCTTTGTATTCTTTTGTTCCTTGAAAGTCTAGAGAGTAAGAGAGAAGAGAGGGAATGATGAACTTGATCTATTTGATTTCTTTTTTACATATTCTTGAGGTTCAAACCCCGATCTCTTGTAAGAATTTGGTAAAATTTTTGGGTCAAGGAACTGGTTAATTCTTATTAGTTGTACAACCACCAAGGGAAACCATTTATTTCTTGCTTGCTTTGCTTGTTGAAGAGATCAAGATACTGAGAAACAAATGAGTAATGTTATATGCGCACTTGCAAATATACATATTCTTTATAAACATGCTTAGTGGCATTTAAATTTTATTGATTCTACTTATATTTTAACTAGATTCACACTGAAATCATTTAAATTTTTTCAGTATAGTTTATATTTCTACATATCTACACTTAGTGTACAAATATCATTTCTTTATAAGAAGGGTAGCAAGCTGATGCAGTAGTTGAGACCTTTTTGAAAGTTTTTTTTATTTTTTTTGGTCATAAATAGAGCTAGATTTCTAGTTGGGGATACAGGGGAGCTGACATTTGAACTTGGAGCTTTAATTTTTTTTTTTTCGAGAGATCCCTAAATTAATTGTGTTGCATGTACTTGTGTTCTTTTTTCTTATAAGTTTAGACCTTAGTGAATTATGAGCATGGTTGTTAAAATCACGATATTAATTATAAAATCACATGATTTTACAATCAAATAATAGCCTAACAATTCCAATCCTATGAAAAAATGCAAAAATGCAGGAAAGTGGTGGGATTGCAATTTAAATCTTAATTAATACACATGAAAAATAGCTAACCCTTTTAAGTGTTTTTTCTTAGATTTATTTTTATTTTTTATTTTTTATTTTTAACTTTGCTACCTTGTAGCAGTTGTTAAAAACCTACATTTTTCTTTTTACCTTAGGTATAAGAGATTACTTTGTACTCTTTAGGAAAAGGTTTTAAAGAATACTGTTCGAACCATGGATCAAGTGAGGCCTTTGACCCTATGTCAATGGCAATTGAACTAAGGCTCTTCCAATCGAAAACCTTCAATTGATGGTTTGTTTATAGAATAACCTAAACAAAATACAATGTCCATAATGCTATATAACAACATTCCTTGGATAAAAAACTATAACAGCATTCGACCACTTTTATAAACACCTTGTTTATAAATTCTGTTAGTTTCATATATGAACCAAAGCAAGGCTGTGCATGAAAAGCTGCTTTCATTTAAGAAAATATGTTACAAACGGTAGTTAGCCGAGAAGTGTTGCATTTATCTCTGGTCCTATAAGATAGAAACCAACTACTCCCAGTTAACCATATAATTTGTTGGAAACATAGAAGTTATATTGTATGATCCAAAGCATGGTACCCATAGTTTACTTCAAAACTCCAACCATTTCGTAGATTAGTGCGGAAGATTTTCAAGGAAATCTATTTTTGAATCAGATCATGCAGATAGTAAGCTAGACAACGTAGTGCAACTCTTTCTGAACCCGACAATTTTATTTCTAGGCACTAAGTGTGTGATTGGAGAAGTGTCTTTAAGAGCTCAGCTTCCATACCAACATGCTTGAAACTCTAGAACGGTATTCTTTTCTCTCCTTAGTTTCACTTTTGGCATAAGAGTGTAAAGCATGTTGAGTCTGGATGTATTTAGCAACAAGAAGAGGAAGAGATGTGGGAGGGTTTTCAAATTCAAGAAGTTTGGTGAGCCTGGTTACCCAGTTGAGTTTACGGGACCATTTCGTGAGAACGTGAATGCACTACTTGAATTTGCAAATTTGGAGACCAATTTAGGATTGGGAATGACCAGTTGGTCGTTTCAACTTGAAGTTCATCGCCATCCACCTTTCCATATTTTGTTCTTTGTGATTGAAGAACCAATCGAGGCGTCACTCACCCGTCACTGCAAGAATTGTCAATATATAGGTAATGTTGCATTTTATTTGGGATTGTAATTATAGCATTCCTGCGTGAAACAATGACCTGATGTGCATGACTGGTGTATTTGGTAAGAGTAAAAAATTAAACGAATTGAGGGTGAAATTCTGCTATTTACACATAACTTTTTCTCACACTTGAGTACATTAATCAATATGCATATCTATGTCTGAATTTAACATAACATTTAAAATGGGACAATTGAACTTTGATGAAAACATGTATACTAGTATGCATTGTTGTAAGGAAAAGTAAGGAGCAAGTAGCATTACTAGTTGAGAAACTAGTAAATATTTTTGCGTATGTCTCACATGAAGTATGTATTTGTAGATAACCAATTTTCACCATCATCTTCTATTCTTTCCATTTCACTATTACCATGCATATTGTCTTTATTGTTCTATAAGTCATACGCTCACCTATGTGTGAATCTGCTCATTTTTTTTCCATCTTACTTCAATTGTTGTGATGATTCCATTTTCGCACAGGGTGGGGGAGACATCTCATTTGCAATAAGAAGTATCACTTTCTGCTGCCTTCAAAGGAGACGTTAGCTGCTTGTCTGAGCTGTGAAGGTCTGTGTGATGCAGCTGCTTCTGGAATGAATAACGGTAAGTCCAAATTAATAGAATCACAGGGCCATATGATGCATGGTGTTTTTCACTCTAATGGATTCGGGCATTTGCTGTGTGTCAATGGCGTGGAAATGGGTTCCGATTTGGCTGGACACCAGATCATGGAGTTTTGGGATCGTTTGTGCACCGGATTGCAAGCAAGGTTTGCCTTGGTTCCTAAACTGATATTCTTTCATACATACTAGAATGTCTAGCTTATCTCATTACTACTTGCTTGAAATTAAGTACAAATGTCAAAAATTCTGAACTACTAGTTTTAAGCTTTCTTCTTATTTTCTACATTCTAAGCATATGGAAATGGATTATGAATAGCATTATTGTCATAAAACAGTGATTTTAACGCAAAGATTTTGTGAAACCTACGATTCTATCAGTCTTTGCAGATGCCTAGTAAAACAATATCAAACTATATGTTTGTGTGATGAATGTTATATTAGAATTTAGAGCTCATATATATGCTATGTCATTATGTGAAAACGATTGTATGAGTAGCATTTTCTTCAGGAAAGATTGCTATATGTGGACAAGTAATGGAATAGAAGTGTTCTCCAAGTATAATAGAATATGTAAGATAATCAATCTAAGTAATCATTGCCAAGAGATCCAAGCTTTTTAGCAATATATATAAATGCCTTATTGACTAATTGTTTGAGCATATCTTGCAGCTTACACGCAGGGTTACAGCAACCTATGTATATATATGTTCCTCAGTTTCAGTTACAGTTATGAAACTGCAAAGAATTAGCAGAGGAGTTTTCTCAATTTATTTATTTTAGAACACTCAAGGCATTCCCATATCAAAAGACAATATTATTACGAAGATTTTATTTTAGATTTATTATTTGATATATTGGCTGTGGCTAATGGAAAAGTTGGTTGACTTGTAAAGCATATTCTTTCCATGTTGCTTTTTAAAAACTTGAGACATGTTTTCAAATAGTTACCACTCTTTAACAAAGTCCCATGCTGCTTTCCGTGGTTGGTTGGGTGGGTAGGTTTGAGTAGAGGTAATATGTTTGATTCCTAATTAATTCACAAAAAAGATAATTTTTACAAATTTTCTTGTTAATTGAAGAAATGACAGTGTATATAAGAGTTTCAGCAGAAACTAAAAATAGCTTCCCTTATCTTTCTTCTTTTCTAAATTATGCAGCGCCTAAACATGGAGTGTTCAAGTAAATAGAGTTTAAGTGGACTACTTTGAGTAGAGTTTAATTCTTAACCAAAGTTTGAAACATAACATAGGTTTTGGTATTGTCTTCAACCAATCAAAGAAATACTAATATCTAATTTATGCTTTATTTGGTAGGAAAGTGAGTTTGAATGACATTTCACAAAAAAGAGGCATGGAACTGAGACTTCTCAATGGAATAGCATATAATGAGCCGTGGTTTGGTCGATGGGGATACAAATTTGGGCGAGGATGCTTTGGTGTCATTCAACCCACATACCAAAAGGCTATAGAGGCAATAAGAAGCATGCCTTTATACTTGCTAATACACCATATTGGCTCTTCCAACCATGATATTCCCATAATATTCTCAAGGTACCAAACACTTTCAGATCAGTCCCTAGTGACTCTTGGTGACCTATTTCATTTCATGTTAGAGCTCAAGTCACGCCTTCCACACGAAAACTCTGTTGATTCTTGTAACACCAGTGTCTTAGTTGAAACGAATTGCCGTTGGTCCACTAAAAGAATCGAAATGGCAACTAGGGTTATAGTTGAGGCCTTAAAAAGAGCTGAATACAAGTGGATTTCAAGGCAAGAAGTTAGGGATGCTGCTCGCGCTTACATTGGTGACACAGGATTGCTTGATTTTGTGCTAAAATCATTGGGAAACCATGTTGTGGGAAACTATTTGGTTCGCCGAAGCTTGAATCCAGTGACAAAAGTCTTGGACTATTGCTTAGAAGACATTTCTACTGTGTTTCCTAGTCATGAAGGTTTGATCATGGGCAATAAAGCCAAGGATAAGTTCAAGATTACAAGGGCTCAACTTATGAAGGACATACTTTATTTGTATAAATACATTCTCATAGACCCAAAACCAACACCAAGATCAGGGATTCTCTCAGCTATACCTTTGGCAGCAAGGATAATTCTTGACACCAAGTACCTTATCAAAGAGTACTTTGGGGAGCTTCCTTTCCAAGTTGAATTAGACTTGGAAGCGAAACTCAATATTTATTGTACAATTATGTTGAGGAACAACACAGGCCATGACGGTTATCTAGACAAGGAAATGCCACCTTATGAGTGCATCACATTGAAAAGCAGTGCTATCATCAATGACTTAAAGCTAGAAGTTGAAAGGAATTTCAGAGACATTTATTGGGGATTGAAGGGTTTTGTTGTGGAATCAATTGTGAATTTGAATGCCAATGGAACAGATTTGGTTTTTGGGCTAATTGAAGTGGGTCGAAAACTTGTCATTGAGGGTTGGAGCAGTGACATAGGAATCGACATGTATGAAAGTGATCCAAGTAATGGGATGGTGGAGTGCACTTGTGGAACTAAAGAAGATGATGGGGAGAGGATGATTTCATGTGATATTTGTGAAATTTTGCAGCATACTCGGTGTGTTCGCATTCCAAATGATGAAGAAATTCCTCACATATTTTTGTGCAAAAGGTGTGAGCAAGAAATTGTTCAGTTCCCTTCATTGCCATAGCTATGTGTTAAGGAATTTCCCTTCGAGTATATATTGATTTGATCCTCATTGTTGTGTTTCTGCGTAACTATTCCGTTCTTCTAGTTTACTTTCTAGTGCTTGGTTTAGTTTGGAGTATCCTTAAACATATTGAAGTCTTAGAATGAATTATTTTGCATGTACCATTCAAAGTTACTTTTTTTTTTTTTTATGAGTGCAAGTTGACGAAAATATTTTTAGTTGATTTAATATCAAAGTTCATAACAAGATAACCATTGTCACAATATGCACCATTAATTCTGTATCTGATGGACAAAAAAGAGAAAGAAAAGACATTGTCACAAAGTGCACCATGCAGCAAGAAAAAGAAAACTTGAACTTTTAGGAGTGGCAGCCAATCAATTATAAAGGCTGACTTGAATGGACAAAATTTAGATAAAGTTTCATATGTACTTGTGGTGCTGTTCTTTTATTAAAATATTACATATATATATATATATATATATATATATATATATTTTTAACAATTCAACAGATCACGTTATATTGATCACGTTATATTGACACACTCTGAATTTCTCTCTTACCCACCCATTCCACGCTTAGTTTCTCTCTCACCAACTTACCCTTGGTGTGTCCCTACCTCTCTCTACAACAATCTCTCCCACCAAAGTTAGGACGGAGCCCATGCCCATCTCTGACATCCTTCCAAAATTTCTTCCTTCCTCCACTCACCACCGTGCATCAAAAATTAGGGCCGACCAACACAAGGCTCATGAAAGATTTGGAATCGTAACCAAATCAAACACAAATAGTGAATTTTCCATAGAAAAAGGGGAACCAAACAAAACTGAGCCTTCAATTGAAAGAGAAAGGTGGTTCTGATCGGCTGCACCTACCCATAAACCATAGCAATCTTTATTTCATTATTTATTTCCTAAATTCTTTCTTTCTCTTGGATAGAGATTGCTAACTAATTCATCTTAATTACTCTATCATGATTTTGGTCATTTGGAAACAGAGATAGAGATTATTGTAGAGGAAGGAGGGACGCCGCCAAGGGTGGGTGGGTGAGAGAGAAAATGAGCTTGGGATGGGTGGATGAGAGAGAAACTGAGAGTGGGTCAACATAAAATTTTACTATTTTGAAGTATTCAAAACCCGGACTAGCACTATAAATAAGCTTCTTTCTTTCACATATACATTCCACCAACAATTAGGTTCATGATCTTCCATGTTAATTTCATGATGATGAAGAATCATCCTCCCAAACTTGTATACGCACTGATCTTTATTTGGTCACTAAGTTTCTTGGTGGTTAAGGCGAAGTCACAAAGAAAGGCAACAGTGGCAGTGAAAGTGGGCGTGGTACTTGATGTTGAGGGAACAATAGGGAAGATGGGGTTGAGCTGCATCAACATGTCCCTCACAGACTTGTATTACTCTCATTCTGATTACAAAATCAGGCTTGTCTTCAACGTCAGAGATTCCCACAGGGACGTTGTTACTGCTGCTGTTCAAGGTCTCTCTCTCTTTCCCCCTCTCTCTTTCTGTGTGCATTTCGTTTCCTTGCACCATATATGTGCATATTTGAATTATTTACTTCTTCATTATTAGTTTTTACATTTTGCGTAGATTCTTTGTATGAATAAGACAAAGACTATGCAGAAGTTCTTTGGAATTTTTTGTTGGAATTAAAAAAAAAAAAAAAAAAAAGAGTATCCACAAGTTCTTTGAACAACGTGTGGCTAGGCTGTGTCAATTCATCATACATTGGAATTTGCAAGTAGCCACGTAGATAAAATAAATTGTTTGAAGAAGAATGCTTTTCTGAAGTTATTAGGAATAGTTTGGGGTTTGGAATTTTGGATAGTTTGTGTGAGGTGGACTTTCCCAGCCGGCGGAGAACCAACAGAGTACATTTTCGAGAGTGGGTTGCAATATTTACAGCAATCGAATAGATTATGTCATATCATCCGGCAACTCAATTTGGGCCATTTAGTAACTTTCAATTTGAAGTTGAGATAAAAAGAAAAGAAAAATCCCATAACCATAGGGTAATTAACCAAAATGATATATTTTTTGAATTTATTTATTTCAATACTTTAGTTTAAATTTAGTTACCTTAATATCTTAATTTTAAATATTTTAATATCTTTTTTAGAAAAAATGTGGCAAAATAGCTTGGCATCACCCATTGAAAAACCTTGTTCACGTCAAAAGTATGCGCCATTTAAAAGTGTTGTTATATAGTTGCGTGAGGTAGTGAGAGATTGAAGATGCTATATGTGCTCCATTTGGAAAGTTTGAATAAAGCTCTACAGCTATTTGAGAGAGCTTGACTTAGTCAAAAGCTCATCCTAACTTCTAAGAGTGTTAGTGTCCTAACGAAGTAAGATATTTGGAGAGTTAAAGGGTGAAGAATAAATAGCATTATGTAGAATATTTAAGAATCTCTGAAAATCTAAACAATTGCCTGTGACGTCACCTATTTACCAATTTTTTTTTAAAAAAATATTAAAATATTTGAAAATAAGATATTAAGGTAAATAAGTTCAAAAAATTTATTATTTAGGTAAGTTAGTCTAGAAATTTGTCTCGCAAAAAGTATTATGTCTTTTTTTTTGAGTTTTAACGGTAAAGATGTCTTTTGATAAACTTTTACATACTAAAACAATGTCTTTTCCCAAAGCCATCTTAAAAATACACCCCACATTAAAGCGGTGCATTAAAAGAAAACAAAAATATTATGTTGTGTTTTACCTCTTTGTCAGAGCTCTATCATTAGCACTATACCAGTCCAAAGTCAAATTCTGAAGTTATTATTTTCGTCCATACACAGCTCTAGATCTCATAAAAGATGAGCAAGTACAAGCCATCATTGGACCAATAACTTCAATGGAAGCAGACTTTATAATTGGTCTTGGAGACAAAGCTCATGTACCCATCCTAATCTTCTCAGCAACAAGTCCCTCTCTCACTTCACTTAGCAGTCCATATTTTTTCCGAATTGCCCAAAACGATTCAGCTCAAGTAGATGCCATCAGCGCAATCGTCCAAGCATTTGGGCAGAGAGAAGCAGTGCCCATTTTCGTAGACAATGAATTTGGGAAGGGAATCATACCCTTCTTAACCAATGCTCTTCAACAAGTCAACGTCCGCATTCCCTATCTCTATGCCATTTCTCCCTCAGCCACAGATGAAGACATTACAACACAGCTCTACAAGTTGATGACTTTGCAAACCAGAGTCTTTGTTGTGCACATATCGCCCAATATTGCCTCTGGGCTCCTCAACATAGCAGAGCAGATTGGAATGATGACCCAGGGGTATGTTTGGATTGTAAGCGATAGCATAGCAAATGTGTTGACTTCCTTGAATTCCTCAGTCATAGAATCAAATGGAAGGAGTATTGGGTGTGAAGACCTATATTCCCAGAACACAACAGCTCGATGATTTTAAAATTCGAAGGAAGAGGAAATTCCTACAAGACTATCCAGACCTTGTCGATACAAATTTGAATGCTATTGGAATCTGGGCTTACGATGCTACCACAGCATTAGCAATGGCTGTTGAGAAGGTTAGCAACACCAACTTTGACTTCCGGATGAGCAATGATTCAAGCAACTTAACTGATCTTAAAAGGTTTGGAATTTCTGAGAATGGAGAAAAGCTGTGTGGAGCATTGTCTAATACTAAATTTAGAGGCTTCAGTGGAGAGTTCAATGTTGTAGATGGAGAATTGCAAGCTTCAACTTTTGAGATAGTTAATGTGATAGGAAATGGGGAAAGGAGGATAGGATTTTGGACGTGGCAAAGTGGAATAATTAGGAATCTAAGTTCAATAAACACAGACACATATTCTAGTTCCAAGAACAATCTAGGACTCATTATATGACCAGAGAATATTCACTCTGTTCCAAAGGGTTGGGATATTCCAACAAATGGGAAGAAATTGAGAATATGAGTTCCAGTGAGAGTTGGTGGTTACGGGGAATTTTTTAAGGTAAATCGTGACCCTAGCACAAATACAATAGATGTCACTAGGAAATTTTTTAAGGCTGTGCTGGAAGTATTACCTTATGTCATACCTTACGTATTCATCCCATTCGCAAAACCTAATGGGGAGAGTGCTGGAACATACGATGAATTGGTTAGCCAAGTCTATTTTGGGATAAGTGAAGTTTATTCTCTCTGTTTCTGTGCTCTGCACTCTTTGTTTTGATCAAATTAAAATATGAACAATTTTAATAGAACCCAAGAAAATATGTCAGAAATTTCTCTAATTCATAGAAAGTATTTTGGATGGATAGAACTTTGATGCTATTGTGGGGGACACAACAGATTATTGCAAACAGATCCAAGTACGTGGATTTTACTATGCCCTACACAGAATCAGGTGTTACAATAGTTGTTCTAGTAATAGACAATAGAAGGAAGAATGTGTGGGCCTTCTTAAAACCATTGACGTGGGATCTTTGGGCAACAGTTGCTTGCTCCTTCGTATTCATTGGATTTGTTATATGGGTTCTTGAACATTGAGTAAATGAAAAGTTTAGAGGGCCTCCCTCCCATCAAATAGGCACCAACTTATGGTTTTCTTTCTTGATCATGGTGTTTGCCCATCGTAAGTGTCACCCATCTTTCAGTATTTTCAAAAATGGTTTAAATTGAAGCACATCATTCGTTAAGTGTGAGCTGAACTCAATCATGATCTATTATAATTTTCATATTTATGCAGGGGAGAAAGTAGTGAGCAACTTAGGTAGATTTGTGGTCATAATATGGGTTTTTGTGATTCTGATTCTGGTTCAAAGCTATACTGTCAGTCTAATATCACGCTTAACAATTGAGCAGCTTCGCCCAACTTTTACATATGTGAATCAACTCATAAAGAATAGGCTAAGTGTTGGTTTCAAGAGGGGTTCGTTTATATATGGAATCTTAAGGGACATGGGTTTCCAAGATTACCAATTCAAAGTTTTCAATTCTATAGAGAATTGCAATGAGCTTTTGAAGAAAGGAAGTGAAAATGGAGGCATTGCTGCTTATTTTCGTGAAATTCCCTATGTAAAGCTCTTTCTTGCAAGATATTGCTCTAAGTATGCCATGGTTGAAACTATATTTAAAACTGGTGGCTTTGGCTTTGTAAGTTTTATGTCTTGTCTCCATACTTTGTTATGATTTCATTTATGGTGGTTCTAACATATCATAGAAGTATGTAATACCTCTATTTTACCACATTAGACAGGTATCACATACCTTGTTAACATTTAAGTATATTTCTTTCTTCCCAAGTGGGCTAGCTGATTTTGG
Source organism: Cercis canadensis (assembly GCA_003255065.1). Taxonomy (NCBI): domain Eukaryota; kingdom Viridiplantae; phylum Streptophyta; class Magnoliopsida; order Fabales; family Fabaceae; genus Cercis; species Cercis canadensis. The sequence continues at coordinate 3,444 of QAOA01007173.1, read as the reverse complement.
GTGAAATGCAGGTCGTCCCGAAAGGTTGCCCTCTTGTGGCTGACATTTTAAGGGCGATCCTGGATGTTATTGAGGGAGATCAAATGAAAAGAATTGAGAACAAATGGTTCCAGAAAAGCAGTTGCCCAGAGTCTGACACAGCAGTTTCATCCAATAGTCTAGGCCTTGACAGCTTCTGGGGCTTAATTCTAATTGCTGGGGTTGCTTCTCTATTAGCTCTCATCGTTTTTGGAGTTACATTCCTATATCAGCATAGACATTTATTGTTACGCTATAATCCCAATACCTCAATATGGACACGAATTGGTATATTGCTAAGGATCTTCGACCAAAGAGATCTGAGCTCTCACACGAATTGGTATATTGCTAAGAATCAAATTTTTCGTTTCTTGGAGATCAAGGAATGTTCTCTCCACACTATGCTGATATTAATCCATATAGTCATGCGCCTCAAGAGGTAGAAATAACTTTAATGAGAGAGGATGATTTCATGTGATATTTGTGAAATTTTGTAGCACACTGGGTGTGTTCACGTTCCAAATGAGGAAGAAATTCCCCACACATTTTTGTGCTAAAGTTGTAAGCAAGAAATTGTTCAGTTCCCTTCATTGCCATAGCTTTGTGTTTATGAATTTATCTTCGTTCCCCACACTATTATGTTCTTCTATTCTTTCTAGTGCTTGGTTTAGTTTTGAGGATATCCTTAAACATATTGAAGTCTTAGAATGATTTTGTGTGCACATGTACCAATCAAAGTTACTTTTTTATTTGTGTGCAATTTTTATTGGAGTGAAAGTTGACAAAAATAATTCTAGTTTATTTAATATAAAAGTTCATAACAAGATAACCATTGTCACATCAATACCTCAATATGGACACGAATTGGTATATTGCTAAGGATCTTCAACCAAAGAGATGTGAGCTCTCACACTTTCAGAAAAAGTGAAATGCAAGAAAAAAGTAAAGAAAGTAGCAGAACTCATGGTTTGAGTGCGGTTGATATCTATCCAAGTACACACTGTCCTCCAAGTCCATCCAACCACACAGAATCAAATTTTTCATTTCATGGAGATCAAGGAATGTTCTCTCCACACTATGCTGATATTAATCCATATAGTCATGCGCCTCAAGAGGTAGAAATAACTTTAATGAGAGAGGATGATTTCATGTGATATTTGTCAAATTTTACAGCATACTCGGTGTGTTCACGTTCCAAATGAGGAAGAAATTCCCCACATATTTTTGTGCTAAAGTTGTAAGCAAGAAATTGTTCAGTTCCCTTCGTTGCCATAGCTTTGTGTTTATGAATTTCTCTTCGAGTATATATTGATGATTTGATCCTCAGTGGTGTGTTTCTGCGAAACTATTATGTTCTTCTAGTCTTTACAGTGCTTGGTTTAGATTTGAGGATATCCTTAAACATATTGAAGTCTTACAATGATTCTGTTTGCACATGTACCAATCAAAATTACTTTTTTTTTTTGTGTGCAATTTTTATTGGAGTGAAAGTTGACGAAAATAATTCTAGTTTATTTAATATCAAAGTTCATAACAAGATAACCATTGTCACATTGTGCACCATTATGTATCTAATGGCCAAAAAAAAAAAAAAACAGATTGTTGCAATGTGCANAAAAAAAAAAAAAAAAAAAAAAAAAAAAAAAAAAAAAAGACAAACATACAAACTCCACTCCAATCAATTATAAAGGGTAACTTGAATCCTATTAAAATTATTCAAAGAAACTGTTGACAAATCATAATTTGATTTAGAGTCTATTTATACGTGCGAAAGGGGCAAAACAGTAGACAATAGCCACTCGTAATTATCAGAAATTAGTGATATAAAATCAAAAGTGTCCAAAATAACATTTATTAATTAATTTCTCAACAAGCACATTATTAAGAGCAAGTTAGAAAGAATACAGAACAGTAACAATAATAGGAGCCACTATTTTCACACTTTATTTTGTTAATGTCACACTTTATTTAATGTATAAATATGATATTGATTAAATTACTCTCAATTAATATGAAAAGTTTTTTACTTTGAGTAAAAACTTTCCATATTAAATTATGATTTTTACAATTGATTAAAAAAATTTATATTAAATGNTAAAAACATTTATATTAAATGAGGATAAATTAGTCTATATTATATTTAGACATTAAATAAGGTGTGATATTAACAAAATTGAGTGTGAAAATAATAGCTCCCTTATGTATACTCAATATTTGAGTAAGGTTTCCTTGATAAACAAATCATGGATCATCCAAAAAACATTTAAAAATTTAAATAAATCAATCATAAATGGATAAAAGGATCAACAACAATGATCCATCTAATCCAAATCGATCTACATTCATCTATGACACTCTGGATAAAATTAAGTGGCCGGTTTAATAAACTTTTTTTTTATTTTTTTTTTGAGAAAGTTTAATAATCATTTTAGTACATTTAGACATCTAAGCTAGCAAAGATTCGAAGTCTAACACCAACACTCAAAGGAAAAATGGCATCATTCACTAGATAACTTTCATGTCTCCTTAGATAACAATGTAAAGGAGGCTCTTTCTTCAATACGGGGACTGAAAATTAGAGAAAAAGTTCCATAAAAAATATATACATTTTTACATTTTAACTTAACTACAATTCAAAAGCTCCATAAAAAAGATTAGAAACAAGTAAAACTGTGTATCAGTAGAAAGAGAAAACATGAAAACAAGCCCTAATTGTGAAGGATTTAGTATTTTTGTGCAGTTGCACTAACTATTAAGACTATAAGTAGAAGGAAATAAGGGAAGGTGAGATATGGCAGGATATTCATATCCAGCAGTAACAAACCAAGAGTTTATCCATTGCAAATGTGATAAATTTACTCCCAAATTTAAGTGTCCAGCAATCTTGTATAACCTGTAACACATTCATGGGAAGGTATTGACAACTTCTAAAAGGTTGCAAAATTTGTATATATATTATTATGAGAATTTTATGATACTACATAAGTATGCTATACTACACTGATATGACAAAAATATGTAATTTTTATAGTATATTGAATATAAATAGAATTTATCTTATTTTTTCAAACAAACTTAAAAACAGTTAATTTGTACATATATCATTTATACATTAGATATTCTCATGTAGTATAACATATTACATAAATACCAAAAATATCTAAGAAACCTCCATATTATTATACCATGGTCAAATATATATTACCTACTAAAGGGTTGGCATGAACCACATACATTTAGGCCAGGCACCCAATGTTGAATTACAAAAAGGAAAATATTTTATTTTCTTCTCAGTCAAGCAGAACATAAGAACAACCTGTTTTCCTAAGTATGGATAGGAGTGAGCAAAGTAGATGCAATTCCCTCTAACCAAATCTTTTGGGCCATTAAGGGCAGAGATTGGAATCACCATGCTATCTCTATAGG
>QAOA01007167.1:0-26681 GCA_003255065.1 Cercis canadensis | reverse complement strand
GGGTCATAGGCGGGTCATAGGTGGTAGCTTTTTTTGTCTTTTTTGCTCTGTAAGGTCGCAGCTTCAAAGGACAATATGGTCAACTTATTTGTTTTTCTCTTCAAACTCCTCAATTTGAAAGAACAAAAAAATGGAGTAAAAAAGGAGTGCATGGTTGCAACTTACCCCCAATTCCCTTTCCTTTTGAAATTAAATCTCTCAAACAAGGAAGAAGAGAACTTTAGTCCTCTCCTATCCTTTTCTTTTCCTTCAATTCAAACTCCCAAACAAATTTTAAGAGTACAACATTTTTGTATGAAAATGTTTCAAGGCCATACAACTTAAGTCCCATTCAATTTCTATAGGTTAAGTGTTTCGGTGCTAGAAAAGTAAGCAAAGAATATTAAAGTCAGAAGAGAAAACAAGTAGTAGCTAAATATTAGCACACTAAAACTAATTAAGGATTACATATTAGTATTGATAATTCTATTTAAAAACTTCTTTAACAAAGCTGAACTTCTATAATCTCTTCCTAATATCTCTTTGAGAGTGGTTAGCTTCAATTCAAATAAGTTGCATGGTAGTCTCCAAGAAAGAAAATATTTTTTCAGCTTTCTCATAAAGAAAATATTTATTTGCATGAGAACAAATTTGGGGGAAGTATTCCAAGATTAATCACTAACTTCATATTGATGAAAGAATAATTTTGGCTCACAACTCTTTCATAGGTATGCTCTATTTTGTCATCTATGACTACTTATTTAATAATAGCATCTTCATCTATTTGTTTATTTTTCATTAAAAGATATTTTAGTGACCTTTCTACTACTTTTCATTACAATGCAGCACTTTTATTGAACTTAAAATTCCACTCCATCACTGTATAAAAATTTCCTAGGCCGTGCAACTACTGTTACAAATTTAAAGAAATGGACTTTTCAAATATGTGGTATTTTATTTTTATCTCAGGTTCTACGTCCAAGGAGATTGACATTAATCTTGAAAAACTTGAGAGATAAAATTTGGAGATAACAAACTGAGTGGATCCATTCCTTGAAATATATTCAATATCTCAACTTTAAAATACTTGTATTTAGTAAATAAATATTGCTTAAGTAGTCTTCCATCACATTTTTTGGATGTGGCCTTCCCAAACTAAATTTGAAACTTGTTGGTAAATTTCCTTATGGTATATCCAATTCTTCTTTTCTTCAGACAACTGCAACGTAACAAATTCAATGGTATTACAAATACACTAGAAATTTAACAAACTCCAAATTAATTCTCCTTATAAATTATAACAAAATCTCAAAACCCTGTTTCTTGTCTTGAATAAACTTTTTTTAACTTTTTTTTGTGAATTGTAGACATTTGATATATCAGACAATTCTTTGCACACAAAACTTTTCAAGTCAATAGGAACTTGATCCAATTGCCTCCAATATTTCTGGGCACAGTCCTATACATCTAATGGCAATATTCTGTTAGAAATAGGAAATCTCATATACTTGATTTATTTAAAACTGGGTAATAATGATATGAATGGAACAATTTCTTCTATAATCAAAGGGTTATACGATTTTCAATTGTTAATTCTTGCAGACAATGGACTATAGGACTCTGTGACCGTCATTCATGAGCTTTTTGAAACTTGATATATATGCTTGTTATGTCAAAAATAAAAAAGTTATGAGTTGTCCTTAGATCATTTCACATTGGGCCATATTATTAATCTTATCTATATTAAGTTTTATCCATTGTTACTGCTTTCTCAGTAAACATTCATAATGTAAAAATTTTCATTTTCCTATCTCTATCTACATATATATGCATATATATTGTTATCTTTCTTTATTGGTCCTTTATGCACGATTTGTGATTCCAGGTTCTATACCAAAAGAGATAGGCAATCTTGATAAGCTTGAGACATTAGAGTTGGGATTTAACCAATTGAGTCAATCCATTCCTTGGAATATTTTCAACATCTCAACTTTGAAGTACTTGTATCTGGCATTCAATTCCCTTTCTGGAACTCTTCCATCAGATTTGGGATGTGGCCTGCCCAACCTAGAAGAATTGTACCTGCATTGGAACAAACTCGTTGGAAATATTCCATATAGTATATCCAATGCTTCTAAGCTTATCCATATAGATCTGGGAGACAACAAACTCACCGGAGTAATACCTACATTAGGGAATTTAAGAGAACTCCAGAAGCTCCGTATATCTAACAACAATTTCACGGTTGATGCCTCCAGTCTGGAATTGAACCTTCTAACTTCTTTGGCGAATTGTAGACATTTGAAAGTTCTGGCTATATCAGAGAATCCTTTGCATACAGTACTTCCCAAGTCAATTAGAAATTTATCCACTTCTCTGCAAGTTTTTGATGCTCTGTTCTGCAGATTTCATGGCAATCTTCCGTTAGAAATAGGAAACCTCAGCAACTTGTATTATTTAAACCTGGATGGTAATGATCTAAATGGACCAATTCCAGCTACAGTCAAAGAGTTACGGGAACTTCAAGGGTTGGGTCTTGCTGACAACGGACTACAGGGCTCTGTCATTGATGAACTTTGTGAAATTAGAGGTTTGAGCTGGTTGGATCTAGCTGGAAATAATCTGTCTGGGGTGATCCCAACATGCTTGGGAAGTCTTACTTCTCTGAGAAACCTTTATTTGGACTCTAACAAAATGAATTTTGAGATACAGTACTCTTCTCTTTGGAGTCTCAAGGACATATTGGAGGTAGGTTTGTCTTCCAATGCTTTAACAGGAATTCTTCCAATTGAGATCCAGTATTTAAAAGTTATGATACTATTGGATCTATCAAGAAATCAGATTTCAGGCAACATTCCTACAGCTATTGGCAGCTTGCAAAATTTGCAAAATCTCTTCTTAGCGCACAATAAATTGCAAGGGCCTATTCCTGATTCACTTGGCAAATTGATAAGCTTAAAATTGCTAGACTTTTCCCAAAATGATTTATCTGGTGAGATTCCAAAATCCTTGGAGTCACTTCAAGATCTTAAATATATCAATTTTTCTTACAATAGATTAGAAGGAGAGATTCCTGGTGGTGGACCATTCATAAATGTCACAGCCCAATCTTTCATGCATAATGAAGCACTTTGTGGCAAGTCAAGCCTACAAGTTCCACCATGCCCGAATAAAGAAAATAGGCATACGATAAGGATAAAGTTCCTTTTGGTCAAAATAATATTTCCCATAGTTTTGTCAGCCATTTTGGTAGCTTCATGCATACTCCTTCTCCTATGTAAGAGAAAAAGTGTTGGTAACCAACTTGAAAGAGATTTACCAACTTTAGGAGCACCAAGAAGGATTTCCTATTATGAACTTGAACAAGCAACTGATGGATTTAATGAGAGTAATTTACTTGGAAATGGCAGTTTTGGTACTGTGTATAAAGGGATACTTTCTAGTGGGATGATTGTTGCAATAAAAGTAATCAATTCAGACTTGGAAGTGACATCCAAGAGCTTCGATACTGAATGTGATGCACTACGCAATCTACGTCATCGGAATCTCATTAAGATCATCAGCAGTTGTTCAAATGTTGACTTCAAATCTTTGATTATGGAGTTCATGCCAAATGGAAGTGTTGATAAATGGTTACACTCTCCTAAATATTGTCTAGATTTCTTGCAAAGGTTGAATATAATGATAGATGTGGCATCTGCATTGGAATATCTCCATCATGGTTCTTCAACACCAGTGATTCATTGTGATGTAAATCCTACTAATGTCTTGTTGGATGCAGATATGGTTGCTCATGTCAGTGATTTTGGCATTGCCAAACTTTTAGATGAAGGACAATCGAAAACATATACCGGGACATTGGCTACACTAGGTTACATTGCACCAGGTTATTTCTAATCTCTTACAAACTTCCTTTATAGTTATTGCTTGTATCATATGACATATATACCTCTGTGAAGGATGAGTTTTGAAGAACCACAATAATACTCTATTCCCAAAAGGCTACATCATTTTCTTTTAATCCTCCCTTTTTGTGACTCCTCGATTTTCCAATCTACTTATTTACTTGGCCTTACCCAACCTACCCCTTTGTGGCTTTTAGTTTATATTCAAAACCTTCTACAATTGTTCAAAGCAAATTAATCACTTCTATTAGCAAGATTTATCTATATATGATAACCCAATTTAAAAGCTCTATTATAGATATTTACCTTTTATTCTATTCTGTATAAACAAAAATTGGTTAAGTTTTGATGATTTCTCATTTAATTTTTCTTCCCAAGTTAAGGGGAATCAAGTGAAAATAAAGGAAAAAAGTGACATAATCAACTAAACTTATTATTATGCAGAATACGGATCAAAGGGAATTGTCTCTGTCAAAGGAGATGTGTATAGCTATGGGATTATGTTAATGGAAATGTTCACAAGAAAGAAACCAATAGATGAGATGTTTGTAGCAGGATTCAACCTGAAAGGTTGGATTAGTGAATCAATGCCCCATGCAATAATGCATGTTGTAGATTCTAATTTATTGCAGCAAGAGGGACAACACATTGATAATATTATGCCATATACATCATCTATTTTGAAGTTAGCCTTGAATTGTTGCGAGGATTTGCCTGAAGCACGGATCAATATGACGGATGTTGTTGCATCACTAAACAAAGTCAAGATTGGCTTCATGCAAATAGCAAGGGCAACATTAATTTAAATTATATGGAAAATCATGTGCAATTCTTGTTCTTCCTCATGATACTTGTTTAGTTTCTTCTTAGCACATTTACTAGAAAATGGATGAGATACATTATCAAGTGCCCAATGAATATCCCATTTCAATGATGAAGAAAAAGCGATACTTTATCCATTTAATTGTATAAGCTTATATTTTATGCTATATGTGTTTCATATGAAATCAACAAATTGACCTCATATACAAAGTCTAGGTTTGACGAATGCATAATATCAAAATCAAAGTGAAAAGTCATAAGCAACTAATTGATGCTTGAGCATGATATATTTGGGGCAATGAGGGCAGTAGCGAATGGAGCCCATGAGTTTGCGATTTTCCTTTCCTCTTTGGTAGTGTGAATGACAATAACCATTGCACCTATGCCACTTATAACCATTGCTAATTGAAGTTTTCTCTTGCAAATACCAAGCAAAGAAACCAGTGAAAAGAAGAAACAAATGATAATTCACTTTTCTCTAACATTTTCTCTTGTGCTCATTACCAATTATGGGCCAAAATTAAAAATGCTAGGAATTATCACTAAGAGCCCTGAGAAATGATTATCACAAATTAATTGAGTGAATTGCAATCAAGTAAATCAACGCATGTCGTTGGTTTGCCATATTGTTCTTGAAACAGAGATTTATGATTACTAGAGTAATTAATGGCACCAGTTGGTGGTAAAATAAAAAAAAAAAAAAATAGAGCATCTACCATACCATCCTTAACACCATAACAATGGCAAGGTCCTCTTTTGATGGTACTTTCAGTACTTCACGACCACCTTCATCCTTATTTTTGAAACTGCTGATTCCCATTCTTCATCTTAGTTTTATAACAGGTTTTAAGATTGTTGACTCTATCTTTAAGCCATGAAGAATCTATAGTGATAGTTCAGTAGGATTATTCTTCTCCGAAAATAATTGAAGTTTGAGCTGGAATAAGCAAATCACTATAAAGTACCTTATTGTCAAAGTTCATACTAAAGAGCTTAGACTTATTATTGAGCATATTAGTATTGAGCTCATGATGACAAATCTTATTACTACAAGGATTATTTGGACAACAAGTGTTAATTATCTCAAATAATGTAAATTTCTATATTGTATCTCAAACAGGTTTGACACTTGCTGGTAGGAAATTTGAAGAATAATACAATTCATTTGTGCACATAAAGATTTAATTATATTTATTCTCTGGGGAAACTAAAAGTTTCAACCATGCAGAGCATTCATAAACACACTGACATATAGGATCTCATTTAGCGATTATTTGACCTTGTGGTACATGGAAGAAACTTTTTTTCATAAGAGCATGACAACCATGATTCATGGTTAGAGATTTCTAATTGAGTGAAATACAAGTCTATAACTGATTAATTGGGTACCACAATTTGGCCATAAAGAATTTGAATCATCCCATAAAGTGCTTTGTTAGTCAAGTGGGAGAATGTGAGATTACCTCATGTGGCTCACATGTGTAAATCCTTGACAAAGCCAAAATTTGGGTGATTGATCTAATCATCTATCAAGCCCAAAATTGGAAATCAGTTATACAAATAGCATGATTGAAGGTTGACTGTCTCATGGAAACTCTGATAGAAATCAATCATGTTTGATTTCCATAATTGAAGGAAATTATTGAAGTTAATATTCATGAGGGTCCCTATCTTAGCCTATAAATTGCTTGGGTGACCATCAACTAAGCACTACAGAACTCTACAATATAGGCCATAGGCTAGAAGATACCTTATGCTCATATCTTGTTGTGAGCTCATACACCTAAAGTGTTGTGCATTTTTTATTGAAAGCTATGGCTGGAGCTATTTCTTCGATCCCATAAACTTTAGTTTATGCTTACAATTTTCTAACACCATAAAGTTGTGATGCATGTACTCAGCCACTAAAGTTTTCAAGGACAACTAACTAATTCAGTCATTTTGTGACCACTAGCAGATAACTTAGCCTAGATAAAATATGTAGATATGCTAAAGAAAATTTACAGTGATAACCAGTAACTTACTGAGATTGTTTGCTACTCAGCCACTTGAAATAGATGAAACTATGCAAATTGATTATTGAAGTGGCCGTGTTAGTGATCAAAACCAAAAAAGCAAAGGAGATAAAAAATTCTTGCTAGTCATATTGGTTGCAAGGTCATAGACAAACTCAATTAGATGCAATGAACTCCAACTGCATACACATCCCATCACTGAGAATAATAAATGGAGAAAAGTTTTGAAAAAAGAAATTTGATATAGGTAGATAAGTTGAGAATGGAGTTTGAGTAAGGTGCTTGAAATCGTTTAGATTCAGTATTTTGAAATAACAATCTATAAAGAGAAAAAATGGGAAATTCAGATCAAATCTTAAGATATTGTGTAAAATTTTATATACTGACAGATGTAGTAAAAATATAAATTAAGTTTTAAACCGTTTCTGTGTGTATATATATATATAGATAGATAGATAGATAGATAGATAGATAGAAAAGCAATGTTTGATGGAAAATACTAATAATCCCAAAGATTATCGATCTCCATGCATTGCGTGAAATTAGTATCCTCAATCTCATTGCTTTCTTTTTAATTGCCCTTTCTCTGGAAGAAATTGGTCTCAGAAATAATTAATTTTCATGCTTTGTCCCTTCCACCCTCTCAAACAAATCATTATTTCGAAATAATTATAATGGCTACAGCCAACGTGATGAATTCATGGAAAATTTCTTTCATTGCCTTGCCAAATTGAAACAATTCTATATACCCAGGAACCAGTTCACGGCGAATTGCAAACAGATAATTAGAATCATATTATCCTATATATGCACATCTTTAAATGATAATTAGTCTCAATTAAAAAAAAAAAAAGATAATTACTCTCTGTCTACCACTAATTAGTCTCTTATACCCAGTGTCGGCCTGAAGAAATCAATTCTACATGTGGGGAGGCATCTAGTTTTTGTGAGGAATTTCTGGATTGAAATTTTTACATGGACTAGTGACTGTAACAAAATATTTGATGACGAACTAAGCTTGAAGAATTCATGGCTACAGGATCTACTGGCAAGGATTCAAGTGCAAGACCAGCAGGGCCTTCTGCTTCAAGTTCTGTCAATAAAATGGGTGTAACGCCATATTATGGAGAGGATTTACTTTTTCAGAACCTGTAAGTATATATCCTCTCTTATTTTCCTACTTATAAAAGCTCTCTTATACCTCTATATTTTCTTAACCAAGCTAACATAAATGTTTAAGAAATTAAATCCAGTTTATTCACCATTGCTCCATACGACTGCTTGAACGTTTTAAATAAGTGTCTTGTGCTGAGTGTTTGTGACAAATTAGTTCTGAAACCACCTCCTGTAACATTATCTGCAGGAGAAACGCCTATGCTGTGAGCTAAGGTTGCGACCAGCCACATACCTGAATATACAACAGGTTCTGTATGTACAAATACTCAGTGGCAACATCAGTAAGAAATCAGATGCCCACCGCTTATTCAAAATTGAACCAAGCAAAATTGACATGGTCTATGATTTGCTTGTAAAAAAAGGAACTGCTCCAGCCTGAGATACCATGTGTTGTTTCTTATGTGCAACCTCATATTGTTTTCTTTTGTAGCATCTCCAGGAAAGAAATTAAGGAATGATGTTGTATTATTAACATGAATCTTTGTTAATGTATCAACATTTATAGGCATTTTAATATGTTGTATCCAGTTTTCTGATGAGTAGAGTTCAATAAAATGTTCGTTTCCCGACATGAATTTGTTAGGAGAGGGCATCCTTCTTTTGGTGGTCTCTTTTCATAAATTAGTTTGACGACTTAATTTACATGTCTAAGGATGCTTCTTGTTAATCAATAGAGCCAATGCCAATATTATTCTTTTCAAGTATAAGTAGAAATATAAATATTAGCAGAATAATCTATTTTAGTACAAAATCATAGATATGCCACTAGGATGACGCTCCTTTTAAGGGAATTCAAGAATTTCACAAGTAATTTTAAAAAGTGTTGTTGAGTTCTAAGCGTGTTGCTTTTAGTATATAATAATAGCTTAGTAGCTATAGCATTTATCATTCAAATCCTACACAAATTGAAGTACATAACTCTCTATCCAACATATTTTTGCACCCAAGNACACAATAGACATTAGCACATAAGCATATAATACACTAACCAATATTCAGAATACACAGACATAATCATTACATACATATATATAAGCTTGAAATGTGTCATTTGAACTTCTACCAGTTGAACATTATCAGAAGGTTAAAGCACGTTGGAAACTTTAAAAGTAGCACTGAAGCCACAATAATGTTAGGCCTCTAAACGGCAATATAATACTATACCTTTGATAGCCATGAACTGATTTGAAGGTCTCACGTTTGAATTCTATTGTGACCACAATACGGCACTTTAAGAAGGCCTCTTTATTCCTATTTATCCCAAAACTACTAATCAACATGTCAATTCATTAGGTTAGAGAAATTCAACCCATTCAGTTTGATGAACTTGGACTTAATCACGGTCCCCTTGATTTGCCTCTTTGTGTGAATAATTTAATCACCAGGAATACAAAGCTTAATATGGAAACCTTAAAAGTAGCACTGAAGCCACATTAATGTTAGGCCTCTAAACGGAAATATAATACTACCTTTGATAGCCATGAAATGATTTGAAGGTCTCACATTTGAATTCGATTGTGATCACAATACGGCACTTTAAGAAGGCCTCTTTATTCCTATTTATCCCAAAACTACAAATCAACATGTCAATTCATTAGGTTAGAGAAATTCAACCCATTCAATTTGATGAACTTGGACTTAATCACAGTCCACTTGATTTTCCTCTTTGTGTGAATAGTTTAATCACCAGGAATACAAAGCTTAATAACATGGAGAACGAAACTTGTACAGTTTAATACTTTTATGGGTACGTTATATTAATCTTCAATTTGTTTTATAATCAAACCTTGATTCGCTTAAGGCTATTCTATTGTCCAAGTGGGTACTTGTTGATGGATGCCATGAAGGCTATATTCCGGATATAATGTGATTTAAGGCTTTAAGACTATTACTTTTATATAAATGATAGTAACAATTAAAGAGAAGGGACCAAATGGTTTATGGTCAAGTGACACTAAGATCGTCCTTAGAGCTTATGAATTTGTGTTTAAATTCAGAGTCGTAATTAAAAATATCAAAAAATTAAAAATAAAAAGTAATTTAAGAGAAGGAATTGACCATTATAATTTTTATTTTTTTTGCTTTTCTTTCAGTTCTATCACATGTATGTATCTTTGAATTGGTATCATGTTTTGTTTTCATTTTTTAACACGTCTACCTATGTTAAAGACACTTTAAAACTTTGTTTGCCATAGGTGTGTGCAGTGTTTGAGACAAATAATTTCAAAATAAATGTAGTCATGAGATAATATATGACTGAATGTATTCTGTGTAAATTTAATTTTTAAATTCTTTCCTTTCTTTTTGTTTTCCCAAACGAAACTAAGAATTTTTTTAGTATTGGTCTAATGCAGCTAGGCACATTCAAGTGCTTTTTGTTTGTGAAATTCTTCATTTTGAGTTAATAAGTTGGCACAAACAATATCCTGCTAGAATCATTGAGTTGTCAACCAGTTTGAGGTGTCTCTTAGATAAAAAGTAAGGTTCTCAATCACACAAAGTTATAGTTGTTGATGCTTCAATAGTTAGACCCTTAAAAACAAGTATGACTCATTCCAATTTTGGTAAGTCTGATTTCATCCAAAAAGTAATGTCAAATTCCTAAGTTACCAAAAAAAAAAAAAAAAAACGAAAGAATCATAGGATTCCCTTGTCCACCACCATGATTTGTACAATTCCCCTCATGATTTTATGAAGATCAAGTAATAATATGTTGTAGTTACCCCTAGTGGACCCAACACCCATACAATTAAGAGACAGAAATATTTAGATAGAAGCCCAGATTTTGCTCTCAATTATAAGTAAAGGAAATCGTTTTATTTAAAATATTGGACGAAAAACATAATTGGTGAATGTTCAATTTGGAAAATATCCAATTTACACTCTTTCACTCTACTTAATATGCGGTTCAGTCCCATTCCTTCTCTCTAATGTCCATCTATTTTTGGATGGAAACAACACGTGAATGTCACCTGATAGTGCTTAATAAGTCATTAACAATTAACTAATTGGTGATTAATATTTGGAAAATATCCAATTTACACTCTTTCACTCTACTTAATATGTGGTTCAGTCCCATTCCTTCTCTCTAATGTCCATCTATTTTTGGATGGAAACAACACGTGAATGTCACGTGATAGTGCTTAATAAGTCATTAACAATTAACTAATTGGTGATTAAAGGGATAAAGAAAAAATAAAAAAAGAAATTGCAGGTCTGGAGCTTCGAAGCTCCATACATGGCAAATGCATGAAGAACACAGCTTCTTGCTCCCATTTTCTTCATTTTCCCTTCCCGCAAGCGCTCAGTGCTCCGGCGCCTAGATGATGTTGCTCCCATTTTCTTCATTTTCTTCATTTTCCCTTCTCACTAGGATGTACTGATAATGGTCAGGTATTATTCACTTCTATCTACTTGCAAGTCTTGTGGGTATTGATTGTGTTCATATGCAGCATTGATAGTTAGGATCACATAAAAGTTAATTCAACTCTAGGGTAAAAGTTTGTTATAGTGCATTCCACTGGTTTACATATTCTCTTTTTGCAGATTGGCATTATTGATCCCGATTGCCGGCTGATTGGACTCCACTTGTATGATGGATTGTTCAAAGTATGTAACTCTCACTTGTTCACTATTCTGTATAAGTATTAGAATGTCCAATAAATTTCTACCTTCACTAGCATATATATTCGTTAGAATTATTAATTGTTGGTTGCTCTACTAGGTTATTCCTTTTGACAATAGAGGACAGCTAAAGGAAGATTTAATATTTGGTAATACTTTTATTTTACTGGTATTCTATATTTGGATTCTAGTCACCATTTTCCTATAACGAGAGATGCATAATGTAATAACCACCTCCTTGATTACCAAAGTCCTAACTGTATAAGTATGTACCTATGTCATGTTGGGTTTAAGTGTGGCCTTTAATTGGTTTGTAGGATATATTACTTCTCATGCATCAAGCACTTGGGTAAAGAATGAAGTTAGATATGACTTTCTGTGAACCAACATAAACAATAATGAAAAAACTGAGTGACAGAAGACTGCAAGGGGGCTAGGCTGAAATCAGGGTGTTCTTAGGCGATCTAAGGATAGAACGATGGAAGGTTGACGATTAATTGTTGCTTTTACTGGTATTCTATATTTGGATTCTAGTCACCATTTTCCTATAATGAGAGATGCATAATGTAATAACCACCTCCTTGATTACCAAAGTCCTAACTGTATAAGTATGTACCTATGTCATGTTGGGTTTAAGTGTGGCCTTTAATTGGTTTGTAGGATATATTACTTCTCATGCATCAAGCACTTGGGTAAAGAATGAAGTTAGATATGACTTTCTGTGAACCAACATAAACAATAATGAAAAAACTGAGTGACAGAAGACTGCAAGGGGGCTAGGCTGAAATCAGGGTTGTCTTGGGCGATCTAAGGATAGAACGATGGAAGGTTGACGATTAATTGTTGCAGGCAAACAAAGGAGATTTGAAGGTCAATTAGGTGGGTGGGTGTGACTGTGAACAGTAACTGCGAGATTGGTAATGCCAATATAGAGAATAATATCACATTCTAGATCTATCTCTTTAATGATCACTAAATACCACATGGCGACTGGTTAGCAATGACATTAAGCAATTTTTAGATGTTATACTATTTAAGATAACAGGTATAAAGCTTAGGTCTGAATTTTTTAAGATTATTCAAGATGCTAGAGTTGAATGTAAAGCAGTTCAATTAAACAGGCCACTGTATAGAGCTAGGTGATGAAATTTGAAAGAAAAAAAATTGAATTTATGATAGATATGTCATTTCAATTTATTATGCATGATTAGATAGTTTTTTTCTTGCTTTTTAATAATCTTTAATATTTATACTATGATTGTTTTCAGGCTTGAGGAGCTTCAAGTTTTGGACATCAAGTTTCTTTTCAGTTGTTCAAAACCAATGATTGTGGTTCTCTACCAGGTTTCTAATTTTAGTCTGACTTTTATGATTATTCTGGAGATTTCATTTTCTTAATGGACCCTGTGAAATGATCATCTTGATTTCCCGCATTTGGTTTGCTTCACCTTTTATTTATTTATTTATTATTTGGGGTTGGGGTAGGGAGGATGGAGGAATATAAAATTAACCTATTGCAAGCAAAGTGAGTCATTAATTTTGCACCGAGACTGGCCTACCATTAATATTGCAAGCTTATGTTGGTGGCTTTTACTAGCTAGTTCTACATTTGAAAAGTCCCAAAAGTGCCAGCATGAAATTTACATTAGATGGATTTTATTAGAATTGTTTAAACTTCATCTTTGATTTAGTCAGCTTCAATAACTGTTGAAGAGGGTTGTGACCTGTGTTATGTTTGTACATTACATTTTTGTGCTTCTTAGATGGCTGGGCATGTTCATATTCTTCTTTGTAAGAATGTGTACTTGAACTCCCTATACTTTCCGCTTCTGGTATGATAAATATCAAAGTAGCTTCAATTAGTGCTCCTTTTTGTATTTGTTCTCGCAAATGAATTTGACTCTTACCTTTTTTATATTATATGCTAGGACCTGTCTCATGTTGCTGGAAAAACAAAGACAAGCTCCTTGATATGGTTAAAGGTCTGTCATAATACATTGTATCACCCGCATTAGTTCCTAAAATTTATTTGTATATCGCAAAGAAAGCATGTTGTCACAAATTATGTTTACCTGGCATATCACTAAGGATAGGCTACTCTAAATAGTTAATTCTCTTTCACATGTGCTCGCCTTTAAAATTAGTTCACACTCATGCACAAAAACTCATTTTTATCATATTTTTCTTCTTGTTTCTTATACCAGACCTTGAATATGGGCTCTCTAGTGGCATACATACTGCAACAACAGCTAACAACGAAGCATCCAAATGAATAGATCAAATAGAAGGATTGTGCATTTACATTCTTACACAGATTGGCGAAAATGGTTGTCAAAAATTCCTTTTGGTTGGATTTAGTCTTGAATCTCTATTCACATTAGTACCTCTTACTCTTGTTCATATAAGAATAAGGTAATGGAATAAATTGCTAGTTGTATGACAGTCATCTCTATCTGTTTTGAGTGATTTTCCAGCTAGAGAAAAAAAAAAATTAGATTTGGGAAAATGAAGTGATGTTTCGTGAACAAGTATACATAAGATAAAAGATTTAAATACATTGGCCGTGGACATGGGGAATTCTATAATAATTTTCATGGCTGCCATTCTTGTAGATTGATCAAGGATTTAAATACATTGGCCATGGAAATGGGGAATTCTATCATAATTTTCATGGCTGCCATTCTTGTAGATAGTTTATGAATTCCAAATTTGTATTCTATGAAATCTCTGAATATTCGTAAATGAATTTTTTCAGTGGCTACATGCATGAAACTGATAGTTCTTGAACATGTTTGCTCATTGCTATTAACTATTTTCCGTGCATCTACTTTTGAAAGAATTCCAAAAGCAGCATTTATATACCATTAAACTTTTTAGTCAATGTTAGTGTTACATCTATCTCTGGCAGATCATCAGCAAGACCAAAATTTTGGGGCAACCAAACCCAATTCCTCAGGAAATGAGGGTCCTTCTTTGGTAGAGATGAGTGGTCCAAGGAAGAACATGAAGATTTCCTCAGAACTATTATTGATGAGCATAGAACTCATAAAAGAATTCAAGAGCTCCAGGTTTGATACATGTATCGCAATGAATATTTATGTGTCATTGAATTCCTCTCTTACCTTGAAAGTAGATTTCGTCTCTTGATTGATGTATTCTTGGGTGTGATCCTTTAGTGGAACAGATATAGTAGAAACAAGAAGTATGGACAAATTTGTCTCAAAACATTCTTGTAGGCATTAGGAAATATTTCATAATGTGCAATCTGGTTATGCCATTCTTGAGGTGTCATAAACATGCATTTTCACTAATAAATCTGACCTATCCGTTTGTCATGTATGGTACTAGTAAATGCTTTATTCTACCACTGTCAATTGATCATTATGCAATGTGCATGAGAAATCAAAGAAATGATATGAACTTATACATTTGTGATAAATGGTAATATAGCAAGCCAGAGATGCTGCTTGCCGCACATCAGCTGAAGCAGATATATATCTGGAACAGAAGAGAAGAAGAGAAGCTGAAGAAAGTGCTCAACTTGAGGTGTGTATCGATCTTTCTCGTTGAATCTATAACCTCTTGCAGCAATATAATTATGAATAATGTTTTCTCATATTAAAGCATATAAGAAAACATACTAGTAAATATTTTCATTTAAATAGATCTACTTACAAGGAAGAAGCATTTTTTATTTTATTTGAAAGTCACTCACAAATAATAATTCCTAGTGGATCACTAAAGGAGGATTCCAAAAATTTTATAATCAAAACTACTTCTTACTTTTTTCAGTGTCCTTTCTAGCAGCTGGCTGCAACCATATCAATTTAGACTTCACATGTGTTTGGTTGTTTGATTTTTGTCTTTTTTGTTTTTTACTTAAAGACAAGAATAATCACAAAGAAATATCCACTGGATATTTAATACGGAATAAACTTGAAGTCATATTAACCATAGATGACCATCCACAAGAGTGAAGATAAATAATCACAAAGAAAATAATAAACCCTTAAGATGTGGACAAGAGAAAGCCCTAGAAACACTTGATTAACTTCTGAACTTGTTCCAAATTGCAATGCACAAAAGTCGAGAAGATACATGTTGATAAATTCTTTGGAGAATTTGGTAGAATTGACTACATTTGAAGGGAGAGGAAATTACACAAGAGGTAAACTAGTAAGAGAATGGATGGAAAGAATTAAGGGAATTAAGAGGAATTTTCTTTTCCTTTGTTTGGATAAGTAGGGATTACATTATTGATATATGTTCCACGATCAAAAAATATATATATATATTTCATTTCAAAGTCTTATATTACATTTATACTCTTTGTAATCTCTCCAACTAAAAACAATGTTTTATTGCACCTAGTAATAAATGGTCACATATGTAATTTAATTATTCAGAGAGTTAAAATGTCCCATTTCTAGTTGTTGCCTCAAGCCCCACGGAAGACAACTCTGTTTGAGTCTGTGGAATTAAACTGTTGTCCCATATTATAGAAGTGTCTTTGTTTTCATCATCTTCTCCTTCTCTAGCAATAACTGTTGTCCGAACTATTAGGTCTGTTAATTGTTTAACAGAGACTGTTACAAAATTTTCTTTCATAGCCCAGAGTGAATCTGATCTTCCCTTACTTTTCTTGATTTGTCTTGATTTCCTGCTGAAAATAATTCTTGGAATGTTCAGCACAAACATCCCCTAAATATGATGTATTAATATAGTGTCAATTTATGCCCCTTCCACTCTAGCCATATACACATTAAATATCTATCTATATGTATTCCAAAAAAATAAAAATATCAATCTATATAATCTTCTTGTTATAATATCATTATAAGGTACTTTTCATGTCATAACATCAATAGTCCAACAGTTATATTTGTACATATTGTGGGTTGCTTTAGTTCATGTCACATTCTCCAATTTAAACTATACAATCAAGCATTATAAAATTGATCTGAAAACAGCATGATGCAGAGAAGATGAGAAAAATAAATTATCATTGAAAATTAACTGTAGTATGCAACAAACTTTCTGATTCTGCCCTGCCTGACTTTGACTTTCAGGTCATGTATGCCTTCTCAACAAATTAAGCTTTTCTAATTTGTCACCAGCCATTCCATACATTTATAACAATAAACTCTAATAGTCTTCATTAGAGAAAAATAGAAAAACATAATAGACTTGACCTGTGAAGTCCCTTTTGGCAAAAGAAAAACAATACAATATTTAGTCATTGTCGGCCATTGCATTGACTTGAATTTCATGTCATGTGTGAAGATAATTTTCCTGCAAATTACAGAACATTATTAGAACATGGCCAAGAAAAAGAACTTAACTTGACCTGAATTAACTGGAATATATTTTATTGAGTTCATCATACTATGAGTGTGGAAGAGTGTAAGATATAAAATCATTTCTTTTTTCTTTTCCTAACCGCTTAAGCTTTTAAAATCAATCTTTTCTTGACATTATTATCTTAATCCTTCAAAGTGGTCTCTCATTTTGTATAATTTTCATCAAATCGTACGATATGATTTTTTTAATTTTCTTTGACTTTCTTTAAGGAAATTGAATCTAGAATCCTGATTTTCCTTGATATTTCTAATGCTGTTTTGAAATTGTGTATCATATGATATCAATTGGATGAGAAATTTTATATTGTCATAAGTAGATAGTGATGCTCATACTTTTCAGATTTAATGGCTGAAGTGCACAATGATTCCTTCTACTAGAAGTCTTTTTGTTCTATAATGAGAGTTCCTTGTATATAGCTTCCAAGTAAAGCATTGGAGTTTAATTAATAGTGGTTAGCAACTCTTATAGTCTTTCAATTAGATAAAGTAATGTATGTTGAGAAAGTTCACAATGGGTAGGCAGAAGTGCATAATAATTTCTGAGTGGTTTCCATGTATTTTAGGTCTATAATGAGACTGATATATATAGTTTCAAAACCTATTTGATCAGATTCAAACTAGTGCCCTACCTCTGAGAAAAGTTATATTTCAGTGAAGAGTCTTGTCATACAGTCTTGTAGGTCCCTTGGGCAAAGAAAAAGATAAGACAATATTTAGTCATTGTCGGCCATTACATTGACTTGAATTTCAGCTCTTGTGTGAAGATAATGTTCCTGCAAAGTACAGAACATTATTAGAGCATGGCCAAGGAAAGAAAATTAACTAGACATGAATTGACTGGAATCCATTTTATTGAGTTCATCCATCCGCATGAAAAAGTGAACAATATAAAACCATTTTTTTTGTACCTCATAACCACTTAAGCTTTTTAAGTTAATCTTGACATGATTATCTTAATACTTCAAAATGGCCTTTCATTTTGTATACTGTTAATTAAATTGTCCAATATGATTCTTTTAAATTTTCTTTCACTTTCTTTCACAAATGTGAATGTAGAATCCTGATAGTCGTTGATATTTCTAATACTTTTCTGAAATTGTCCTTCATATTATATACTGGAATCCATTTTATTGAGTTCATCATACCATATTACCATGTGCATGAAAGAGTGAACAATATAAAACCATTTATTTGTTACCTCATAACCACTTAAGCATTTTAAATTAATCTTGACATGATTATCTTAATACTTCAAAATGGTCTTTCATTTTGTATAGTTTTAATTAAATTGTCCAATATGATTCTTTTAAAGTTTTTTTAACTTTCTTTCACAAAAGTGAATGTAGAATCCTGATCTTCGTTGATATTTCTAATACTTTTCTGAAATTGTCCTTCATATTATATCAATCAGATGAGAAATTTTACATTGTCATAAGCAGATAATGGGTAATTCCCATACTTTTCAGATTTAATGGCAGAAGTGCAAAATGATTCCTTCTAATAGAAAACTGTCTGGTCTATAATGAGAGTTTTATATAGTTTCCAAGTTCCAAGTGTTGCATTTTAATTAATGGGGGTTAGCAACTGTTATATTCTTTCAATTAGATGAAGTATTGTATGTTGAGAAAGTTCATAATGGATAAGCATAAGTGCATAATAATTTCTAAGTGGTTTCCTAGTCTTTTAGGTCTATAATGGGAGTGTTATATAGTTTCAAAACCTATTGGATCATATTCAAACTAGTGCCTTACCTTTGTGAGAAGTTATGTTTCTGTGAGAAATTTGATATATAGATGATAATGTGCATAGTTAATATGGATCAGTAATTGAGAAACTCTATCCTCTCTTTAAACTTATGCAAATTTTATAAGTAACTACTTTTTTTAATAAATTTATATAAAAGGGGTTTATATATATATATATATATATATAAGAACCAAGGCCTAACTTTAACCTTTAGATAGAGCTAGACTTACTAAACTTGGGGTGAGTCATCCCTACTCTAGGGGTCCTGGTGTTGAAGCACCCACAACTGTAACTTTGTATAGGGGCACACTAAGATCCTTATTTTGTCAATGAAGGCCTCGAGCACAAAACTCTCTTCTTGCGAGAAGAACCTTGTGACCATCTGATTTATAGCCCAGTTATCATTGAATAGCATTTTTAGGAAAGTAAAACTTGGATACCAAAGACAGGTATCTGTTATTTATTTGTATAGATAGATAAATCTTTCAAAATGGTTTTCAATTTTCACACAATTTTTCTCAAATTGTCGAATAAGATATTTTTTTTTTTTTTTTTAAGTTACTCTCACTTTCTTTCTCTAAAGTGGATCTAAAGTCCTAATCTTCTATCACATTTCCACAATTTTTCTCAAAATATCATTCAATAGAAATGTTTAGTAGCAAAAATGAAAAATCTCAACAGACTTAACTTGGACAGTCAGAAAAAGATAATAGAATATATATTTAGTCATTGTCGGCCATTAGTTTCACTTTTTCTTCTTTTGCCATGACAATTGGTTTTTTTGTTTTTTAAAAGAGTAATGGTATCCACATGATAGCTTTTGAGACTAAGTCACTCAACCCAAGACTTACTGTACCAAATGTTAAAAGACTCGCACGTTATTTTTTAACAAAATTGGTTTCATTGCCTAGAGTGAATCTTATCTTCTTTTACTTTTCTTGATTTATCTTTATTTCTTGGTGAAAATAATTATTGGAATGTTCAGCACAAACTTCCCCTAAACATGATATATTAATACAGTACCAATTTATAACCGTTCCACTGTTGTCATATACACATTAAATATCAAACTATATGTATTCCAAAAAAAAAAAACATATCAATCTATATAATCTTGTTATAATATTGTTATGAGGTACTTTTCAAATCATAATATCAATAATCCACCAGTTATGTTTGTATATATTATGGATTGCTGTACCTCAATTCACATTCCCCGATTTAAACTTTACAATCAAGCATCATAAATATGATCTGAAAACAGCATGGTTCAACTAAATTTCTGATTCTGCCCTGCCTGACTTTGACTTTCAGGTCATGTGCGCCTTCTCAACAAATTAACCTTTTCAAATTTGTCCTCGGCCATTCCATACATTTATAATAATAAACTCTAATAGTCTTCATTAGAGAAAAATTGAAAAACATAATAGACTTGACCTGTGAAGTACCTTTCGGGCAAAGAAAAAGATAACACAACATTTAGTCATTGTCGGCCATTATATTGACTAGAATTTCATGTCATGTGTGAAGATAATTTTTCCGCAAATTACAGAACATTATTAGAACATGGCCAAGAAAAAGAACTTAACTAGATCTGAATTAACTGGAATACATTTTATTGAGTTCATCATACCATGAGTGTGGAAGAGTGTAAGATATAAAATTATTTCTTTTTCTTTTCCTAACCATTTAAGCTTTTAAAATCAATCTTTTCTTGACATTATCTTAATCCTTCAAAGTGGTCTCTCATTTTGTATAATTTTCATCAAATCGTACAATATGATTTTTTTTAATTTTCTTTGACTTTCTTTGACAAAATTGAATCCAGAATCCTGATTTTCCTTGATATTTCTAATGCTTTTTTGAAATTGTGTATCATATGATATCAATTAGATGAGAAATTTTATATTGTCATAAGAAGATAGTGATGCTCATACTTTTCAGATTTAATGGCTGAAGTGCACAATGATTCCTTCTGCTAGAAGTCTTTTTGTTCTATAATGGGAGTTTCTCTTATATAGCTTCCAAGTAACATGCGTTGGAGTTTAATTAATAGTGGTTAGCAACTCTTACAGTCTTTCTATTAGATAAAGTATTGTATGTTGACAAAGTTCATAATGGGTAGGCAGAAGTGCATAATAATTTCTGAGTGGTTTCCAGGTATTTTAGGTCTATAATGAGACTGATATATATTGTTTCAAAACCTATTTTATCATATTCACACTAGTGTCCTTACCTTTGAGAAATGTTATATTTCAGTGAAGCATCTTGTCATACAGCCTTATAGGTCCCTTGGGCAAAGAAAAAGATAATAGAACATTTAGTCATTGTCGGCCATAACATTGACTTGAATTTCAGGTCATGTGTGAAGATAATGTTCCTGCAAAGTACAGAACATTATTAGAGCATGGCGAAGAAAAGAAACTTAACTAGACAGGAATTGACTGGAATCATTTTATTGAGTTCATCATACCATATTACCATGCGCATGAAAGAGTGAACAATATAAAACCATTTTTTTGTTACCTCATAACCACTTAAGCTTTTTAAATTAATCTTGAAATGATTATCTTAATACTTCAAAATGGTCTTTCATTTTGCATAGTTTTAATTAAATTGTCGCATATGATTCTTTTAAAGTTTCTTTCACTTTCTTTAACAAAAGTGAATGAAGAATCCTGTTTTTCATTGATATTTCTAATACTTTTCTGAAATTGTCCTTCATATTATATCAATCAGATGAGAAATTTTACATTGTCATAAGCAGATAGTGGGTAATTCCCATACTTTTCATATTTTTATGTGAAGAACTTTTTCCAAATCTTAAAACATTTCGTTCTAATTTTCTAAAGTCAATTAGAGACTGAAAGAGCAACCGCATTTCTATAATTACAGAGACTACTTCCCATGAAGTGTGTAAATTAGTGCTAATAAGGAACATCATAGTAATACTATTTTATATTGAGAAATAATGACAGTATAGCTTTTGACCTTGGACAGTGTAAACAAAATTAGTAAAATAGAAAATACATATCCTCAAGAATTGACTTACTTGCGGACTAGTATAATATAAGTATTATAGCATTTTCTTCTTCATTCCTCAGTTTGTCTTAGCCTCATTCAGCGTTCTAAAAATGGAGAAACTCTTCTTCTGTGTCTTTGGCTTCATTCTCTTACTGCATTGCTTTATGGCCAGCTTGGCTATGAGTATCACCAACTCCACCATGGATGAATCTGCACTTCTTGCTTTAAAAGCCTCAATCAATTTAAATCCGCATGATGCTTTGGCTATCAATTGGTCTAGCTCTTCGTCCTTTTGTAACTGGATTGGGGTTACTTGTGGTAACCGTCATAAAAGGGTAAGGGTCTTGAATCTCAGTAACATGGGTCTTAGTGGTACCATACCCCCACAGCTAGGAAATCTTTCTTTCCTTGTTGAACTTGACCTTCAAAACAATAGCTTCCATGGTCAGCTGCCACAGGATTTACTCCAATTGCATCGATTGAAGCTGGTCAACCTGAGCTATAATGGATTTAGTGGAGAAATTCCTAATTGGATTGGCGGCTTATCTATACTTCAACATCTGAGCTTCCGAAACAATAATTTCAGTGGTTTTATTCCTCCATCTATATCCAACTTTTCAATGCTACAGACCTTGGATTGGAATTACAATCTCATCACTGGAAGCATTCCTCTTGAGATTGGTGGACTTTGCCGCCTGAAGATTCTACGTATTGCAGCTAATAAGCTTTCAGGAACCATACCTCAAATAGTTTCCAACATTTCCTCACTTGAATTATTGAGTTTATCTTTGAATTCATTATCAGGTATGTGTCTTCAAATTAATGATATGCATGATATATATAGTTGCTGTTGTGTGGATTCAAGCCTATTTGGCTAGAAAAAAAAATGTCCTCTTTTTTAAAATAAAAATGAGGATATATTTCAAAGGAAAAAGGAGGATTTTTTTTTATTGGAGAAAAAAGAGGATTATTAATGGACGTAAAACAATTTTAATGACTGTTAAGAATATTTTTATCCTATTATAACTTTTTTTTTCTTTATTTATCCAAACAATACATAAGAGTAGAGAACAAAAACCAGCTAGACATGAAAGTTTGTTAAGTCGATCAAAATGATCCATGGAAGTTCAATTAGTTGTAATTGGAGGCATGTGTTTTGTGATTTTTTATCTGGCTCCACTTCATTTGTAGATATAAATGTTTTGTCATTAGATATATAGAACTATATTTTTTAACTTGAGACGAGAGGAAATGGGGATTGAACCTGTGAACCTAACTTTTTGAGTAATGCTATTTAATCATAGAAAAATCTGCCAAAATTTTGCTAGAACTTAAATGTGACTATTAGATGAAACAAAATGATAGTAATCACAGATTTATTTAAAGGTGATTTTAAGTCAAGATCATTCAAATAATGATTATGACAACAAAATTTTGGCGAGAGATTCTAAGCGCAAGAGTAACAAAGAACTTTCATAGAATGAGGCTGGAAATATCAAGGATGAGTTTGTAATTCACTATATGATTATGTAATTTTCTAGAACTTCTTCTGGTTTATGTTCAGTGAGCGAAAAAAGAAGATAAAGAGGGATTCTGTCGTATGCTGGTGGCTTAGCCACTACGCCCAATAAAAGGATCACAACTTTTCTTAGCTCAAATTTAGGCCCACTCATCTGACAATTTTCTTAGTTGTCATTTGTTGATTGGTTGTGCTTAAATCTGATGTGTTAGTTTTATGTCTCTCCAAGAGAATTTCAACTTTGGCTGCCTAACATTTTCCAAACCATTTTTAGAAATCCTTGAACTATTTGTGCAATTTATTGGTAGATTTGAATTTGAAGTCATCAAACAAATTAATGTTTAAAAGGCTAACACACAGCAGAACATGGTTAAATAAAAGTCTAAAACTCTTTTTCTTTTTTATTTGAATAAATGTGTAAAAGGCTAACACTATCACTGGTCAAAATTAAATTCGATTATCAGTAGATCAAAATTACATCTAATATTATTAGATGAAAGAAATACATGACTTTGGAAAATTGCTACTCATGGGATATTGATTGATGTACTCTCAAGCTATAACTTTTTTAGTAGACTCAACTCTCTCTCTCTATCCTTCAAGCTATATAACCTTTGCACCATATATCACTGGAACTTAATTTAAAGATAATAGCATTGTCCATCTTTCCCAATGACTATACTAAATTGCTAATCATCAAGCAATATAACCCTCTACGAGATTTTTTCAGCACCTTCATTTATTTAAAAAATAAAAAATAAATCAATTTCTGTAATAAATTTTACACACTCTTCACTGTCATGGAAATTAGAAGTTATGAGATAAAGTTTATACAAAATAACACTTTGTTTAACTACTTTAACTCACATGGAATCACTTTGGTTTTGCAAGAGCTTTGTAATGAGCTAGCCTTAAAACAATGTTTAGTTATATCCAAATAAAAAGTTTTGATAGAGATGGTAGGTCCCCACCCACTTTAGAGGAGTGGACCCACTTTTGAAATGTGCAACATTAAATGTGCTTTCTTTTATATCTTTTACTTTCATTTCCTAAAGTGAATGTGATTTTACTTTACTTTTCTTTATTTTTCTTTATTTCCTGGTGAAAATAGTTCTGGGAATGTTTGGCGCAAACTTCCCCAAAACATGATGTATTAAAACAGTGTCAATTTATACCCCTTCAACTTTTGACATGTACACATTAAATATCAATCTATATATATTCCAAAAAAATTTATCAATCTATATAATCTTCTTGTTATAATATCATTATAAGGTACTTTTCATGTCATAATATCAACAGTCCACCAATTATAATATCATTATAAGCTACATTAGTATTTTACATTTTCATATTAAAATATTAGCATAATAAATAGCACACCTACTGTTTAAAATGATAACATCACAGACAAGTCCTTTTAATAATAAATGCTCTCTCTAGTTTTTACCCCAAATAAATACCTAAACAACTAATTGATTACCCCAAATAAATACCTAAACAACTAACTGATTCATGCCCATTCAATACATACAGTCTTGTAGGTCCGTTGAAAACCATCTTGCCTTATCTCTCAACACACGTTCTGTATTATTAATTAGTAGATTCTTCATATGTCCAAATGCAAGGCATTTAACAAGTCAACCAAAATAGACTTGACCTGCAAATGTTCTTCAATTAGATGTGATTGCATATTTTATCTTGAGAAAAACTCACAGTATCACTTTAAAACTAGGACAGTGTGCAAAAAAAATTAGTAAAATAGAAGACACGTAACCTCAAGAATTGACTTAGACTCATTCAGCATTTTAAACATGGAGAAACTGTTCTTCTGTCTCTTTGGCTTCATGCTCTTACTGCATTGCTTTATGGCTAGCTTGGCTATGAGTATCACAAACTCCACTACTGATGAATCTGCACTTCTTGCTTTAAAAGCCTCAATCAATTTAAACCCTTATGATGTTTTTATTTCTTACAACATTTCTCTAGAGCCTACCTGAGCCGTCCAATTTGTTCTTTTATTTTTTATTTGATTTTGTGATGACTCCATCTAGAGCCTAGCCAAGAGATTTGTTTTTTTCTTTAGCTCATGTAATATTACTGGACCACTTTAATTATATTTTGGATTTTTTCTCTTTCGCATCCTACTTCAATTTGTATAAACTCATGATCATTTCCAATAATTTTAGCAAGGATCACTTTTCTTCTACTTAAGGTTGAAGATTTTTTTACGTTTCTCCTTTCAAATTGAATTCAAAAAATTTCTAACATATTATTATTATTTGTCATTACATATTTTTTATTGAGAAATAATAACAATATTGCAGTTGGCTTGGACCTTAACTTTTTACTGCTTACAGATTGCCTCTAGACCTTAATTTTTTGTACCAAGTTTATGAATTCAATCGACTCATGTATATAATTACAACAACTTATTTGCTCTACTCATTAATTTCTTTCTATTTTTTTTTTTTTTAATTTTTGCATAGCTAAATGTTTTAGTTGGGAATGAGGATCTTAACATGGAAATTTCCATTTTTTTTTTTTAAATTTTTTGCATAGATAGATAGAACTAAACTTCTAGCTGAAGATATAGGGAATTAGAATTTAAACTTAATAATGAAATATTATTAAAATTTTGCAATTATATAAAATGATGAGAGCCAATATGATTATTAATTTTTTCACTCTTTGTAAACCTTGATACTAAATATTTTCTTTTTTAAATTTATCTATAAAATCTATATAAGTCAACATAATTTATTAACTAGGATTGTTATTTTATTAAAAGAAATTATTTGCATTGTCCATTTCCGGCACTTCTTGGGGACTTTGGAAGTGGTTGCTTTGAAGAAGTAGTTTCTAGCTTTTTCAACCGAAAATTTCAATTTCAATCCCGCACTTCTTGGGGACTTTGGAAGTGGCTGCTTTGAAGAAGTACTTTCTAGTTTTTTCAAAGGAAAATTTCAATTTCAAGTTTTTTTTAAGCAAACTGCTTTCACGTTTTTTAAAAAACAAGAAAGGTTGATGTTAATAAATTTTATGTCTTTTTGTAATCTATGATTTTACTTAGTAGTAATAAAATCATTTAATTCATTTTTCTATTTGTGCATCTCTATCTATTATTATTGTTATTCTAAATCAAAATTTTGAATCTTGCTTTTGTGCTGAATTATAGGAAACCTTCCGAAGGAGATTGGTGATCTTCCACAACTAAGGATTATCTATCTTGGAGCTAATCAGCTCTCCGGTTCCATTCCGTCGACATTCTTCAATAACTCATTGTTGCAGGAGATTGCTCTTGCAAGGAATAATCTGTCCGGTAGTCTTCCACCAAATATATGCAGTGGGCTTCCAAAACTTCAATTACTATACCTTTTCAGCAATGTATTGTCTGGTCAAATGCCATTTATTTGGCATCAATGCAAACAGTTGGAAAACTTGGCATTATCTCACAATAGATTTAGCAGAGGATACATACCAAGTGACATTGGAAACTTGACCAGTCTCC
>QAOA01007164.1:36436-47272 GCA_003255065.1 Cercis canadensis | reverse complement strand
TAATTCGAGGACTAAATTGTCAGCAAATATAATTCGATGACTAATTTGTCGTACGGAACCATAATTCGAGGACGAAATTGTCAGCGAACATTTTTGGAGGACTAACTTGTCCATTGTTGAATTTTTCAGGGACTAAAAAGGGGTTTTACTCATAAATAATTGAACGTACTTGGTGAATCTGACCAAAAACCGAAACTAAGTATAAAGTTTGAATTTAAGCACATGGCTCCTCACTTTGATTTATTCAATAAAATAAGAAATCATAACCGAAACTTAATAGCACAATTGGCCAATAACTTAATCTTGGTGATAGCTCTAATTTACACGATTGCAACACTAATTTGAAGGAATTCTAAATTCTATTGCTGATAGAGTTTCTTATGCTTAGCATTATTCTGTGTATAAATAAATCAAAAACCCATGGCTGCCTCCATTTGACTATGCAGGAATTTTTATTTCAATCTATCTCCACGGATGTGCACCATTTGAATTCAATGTAAGTTTCTCACCTCCGAATTTTATTACTTATTTAGTTTTTAAATTCACTCTATTTCTGCATTCATTCTTAAACAAGATTGTTTGTTTATCTTACCATTTTCATGTTATATATGACAGCAATTTTCAGGTGTTTGTTAGAAACTAGAAGCATCCATAGGTTAGTAAGATTAATCATTTTTTTTCCTTAATTTCACACAATGGATGCCGATGAGATATTAACTTTTCCTTCATTTATTGCATAATTTTTTCTTCTATGTGGTTGCACTTTCTATTTTTTCACCATAGTTGTGATCATCATTTGGTGTCCAAATTCAATTCAAGCACATAATTGCATCTAACCATAGTTGGACAAATTTTAAAAATTATAGAAGATGCACACCTTCCTTACCATGTCTCTCTTGATTGAAGAGGAGAATGCTAAATTTCATTATCTGTGCAAACCAGTAGAAGGTAAAATAAACCATATAGCTTAGATTTGTCATTTCGTATGATGAATAGACTTTTCTACTTTGGTTTTCCAAGAGAAAAAAGGTTCATGTGTCTCCCCCTCTTATTGTGCTTTCCCTGTCTCACATTTTTTATATTGTTGTGTGTTTTTCAATTATGATTCTTACTATGGTGTATACTTTTTTATTATCTATATCTGTAATTTAGTTTTCTATTATCTATATTACTCTTTAACACATAAAATGTTGAGTTTTCCTATTTTGTTTATGTTGCAAGGACCATTTGGGTCATGATGGTTACAGTTCTCAAACTATAAGGTTCTTTATTTGACATTCAAAAGAAAAAATGAATTCGCTCTCTATATTTATAATTGTAGTCAACTAAATACTTGATTCTACTTGGTGAATCTTACCAAAAACTGAAACTAAATACAAAGTTCGTATTTAAGCACATGGCTCCTTACTTTCATTTATTTCATAAAATAACAAATCATAACCAAAAGTGCACCATTTGAATTCAATGTAAGTTTATCACCTGCGAATTTTATTGTTATTTTTACTATTTATCTTGAAATTGAAGGTATATAATTTTTATTAGGTTCACATCTATATGTCATTTATATATTATACTTGAACAGTTTAAGGTTCTATATAATAGTTTATTTGTTCAATGGAATAAATATGAAAAATCCACCTATCTGTATGTTTGTCTCTATTTCAACATATATAATTTTGATTTGATGTGAAATGTGTTTTATTTTATAAATTTAAAATGTTAGGAATGATATTCGCTTCATATTTGTTTATATAATGGGGCATGTATTAAAGCCTTATATTTAGCTTGTGTTTGTTAGAGATGTTCATTAATCCGGTTTATTTACCATCTACACAGAATTATCTAAAAAAATGACATGGAAAAAGAAACAAGAAAGTCACAAGAGTCCAAGTGACCATCAGCCAATGACGAACAACCAATATGAAAAAAACAAGGCACTTAACCAATTAGGTAAAAATTCTTCCATATGTATATGTTTTCACCGCTTGATACATACACTTATCTTCATATTAGTAATTTGATCGTAGTTTTAAAATCAGATTGTTGAATTTGATATTTAGTATTGTTTAGACTATTTTTATCCGAAATATATGTATGATATTATCAAGATCGATCAATGAAATATCAAGTATTTCTATAATGGACAAGGAGAGTATAAGAGTGCCTTTTTGTGATATCAGTAATGGTAATTTCTATTCTATGTGCATTTAATTCTTCCAATTTTTATTTATTTATTTTTATCAAACATGGTTTTCTCATTGATTAAATACAGTTCTTACTCCAAGTCCGATTGATACAAGACACCATGAATCAATATTAGGATCAAATAATACATCAATTGTGGTACCTCTACTAGACAAATTGCCCATGACTGTGTCTCCAATATTAAGAAGCATTGACACTCCTGTTCTTGAAGATAACTTTGATAAAATTAGTGTATATCCGAAACGTTGAACAAACAATAATAATTTGATATATACCTTATTTGATTGGAAGAAATATTTCTGGCACATCTGTCATGTCTGATATGATTTATTTGACTTGGAATGATAGGTGATGGTGTAAGCTGACCACTGTTTATCTGTATCGGATTTAACTTCGGGGTACAAAAAGGGTTTGCAGGAGAATGAGAGATTACATTATTATTGTTAGGATAAGAATCCATCACCTTTTTTCGCATATCTTGTGTTTGTGATGGTGTAATACATTCAGTAATAACCTCAACAAACTTTCTCTTTATCACTGATCTCGATTTGTTTATCTTTTTATTATCTAACTATCTACTAATATAAACTGATGAAAACTTTTATAAACAGTCTAGAATATACTCCACGTGGAATAATGATGTCTCAGACAAACACACCTACATCAAATACTGATGTTGGTAATGTTTCAGATTATGCATTTTGGAAAGGTTCTTATATAACATATTACTTTAGTCATTCACATTATCATTACAATCCTTTTTTTTAAAACTATAGTAATGTGGAACGACCTTATATAATTGGCAGAAAATACCCCCTCACCATCGTGGGGAGATTATCTTCCTAAGGAAGCATTATCGTCAGCAGTAAGAGGAAACCATCAGAGGGGTCAACTAACAGGTGGTGTTATCTACTAATCAAATTTACACAGTTTAAATGATATACGTATGAGCATTATTGTCAGCAGTAAGAGGAAACCATCAGAGGGGTCAACTAACAGGTGGTGTTATCTACTAATCAAATTTACACAGTTTAAATGATATACGTATGAACATTTGTTTAAATATATATATATATATATATATATATATATATATCTCCTTTTTACAGGAAAAAGTAAATCAATAACAAAGACAGATCAAGCATATGGTGGTCGATATATGAGTAAAGGATGCATGATTCTACAATCACTCCAGATTAATAGACTAGAATTTGATGATACTGCTGATATAAGGAATGTGACAGAAAATGATGTTCAAATATCAACCACAGATGCAGCAATATGTGTCACCCAAACAGGTATTTAAGATAGTATGTTGTTGATATATATTCTATTTATGTTGAATGCCCTCATTGATGATCGAAGAAAAATATACTTTCATATGCAATATCAAAATTACACAGGTCTACCTACACCACAAGTTTTTAAAGATTCACGAGCTTCAAGAATTAATATTATCAGACAAAAGCGTCAAAGATCTCATGACAAAGACAAGGGTTAGTATAAGTTATACATGTGTACAATTTATATAGTTATCTTTTTTCGTATCTATAGTATTTATTTAATGTGACTTAACGATACAGAAAATACACCCCCGTCTCATCATGGAAGTAGGATCATGCAAACGTTACAATCAAATGTGCCAGATTATCACAATATTGCTAATGTTGATAATTTAACACAAGTTGACAATCATGTTCAAATATCTACCACAGATGCAGCAATACGTGTCACCCAAACAGGTACCTAAGATAGTATGTTGTTGATATATATTATATTTACATTTAATGCCCTCATGATGATCGAAGATAAATACACTTTCATATGCAATCTCAAAATTACACAGGTCTGCCTACACCACAAGTTATTAAAGAATCACGAGCTTCAAGAATTAATATTATCAGGCAAAAACGTCACAGATCTCATGACAAAGACAATGGTTAGTATGAGTAAGACATGCGTACAATTTATATATTTATATTTTTTCGTATCTATGGTATTTATTTAATGTGACTTAACAATACAGAGAATACACCCCCGTATCATCGTGGAAGTAGAATCATGCAATCGTTACAATCAAATGTACCAGATTATCACAATATTGCTAATGTTGAGAATTTAATAGAAGTTGGCAATCAAATGGACACCATTGACCAATCGATAGAGTTAACACAGACAGGTACGTGTGATAATCTATGATAATCATGTATGCATTTTTATATAGCTTAAATACGATGGTGTATAATATGATGTCATTTACAACAGATTTGATAGATGAAGAAATGGATGACATAGAAACTAATACAATGTATGAAAATCAGAACTGTAGCAATGATGATACACGTCCAGGTATGAAATAAATACAGTATATTCTTAAACACCTCATTCTTACATACTATACATAAATACTAATCATATAATTTTATCGTAATGACCAGATACACAAACTATCACCTATTATGATATTGGAGATTCCACATGGAATTGTGAGTTTTGTGGCGCATTACATTGGTATAATGAAAGGTTAAAAAAAGATAAGAGATCAAAGAAGCCTAAGTTCGGGATGTGTTGTCATCAGGGAAAAATTCAGTTGCCATTATTGGAAAATCCTCCCAGTACATTATTGAATTTGTTGGATGGTACTGATGGGAGAAGGAACAACTTTATTCAGAATATTCAGGCTTACAATATGATGTTTTCTTTCACATCACTCGGTGGTAGAGTAGATAACTCATTAAATATGGAACGAGGAATCAAGATGTTCCGAATGGGTGGTCAGAATTTTCACTCAGTAGGTAGCTTGCTTCCAAATGAAGGGTCAAACCCTAAATTTGCACAAATGTATATTTATGATACAGAAAATGAGGTATCTAATCGTATACGGGCATACAGGTAAACTAAAGTGATTTGATATTCATTTATCTTAACTAATTGTCTTAAATTCCTTATTAGAGAATCTAACTTGCATAATATATCTATATTGTCAGGAGTATTCTATCCATACTAAATTATATCATTGACTATATTCAATATTTCATATTACTAAACAATCTATATTTTTTAATGCAGTCGATCCGAAGCAGGTGCTGATAAACTGGATCCTACTATTGTCGAAGACTTAAAGAAAATGATTGACGATCACAATGTCTTAGCAAAGGTATTCAGGAATGCAAGGGATCATAATCAAAGCAACCCATTCACCAATGTAAAGATGAGGCTTATTGCTAAACGTGGAGCTGATGGTAGGACATACAACAAGCCTACTTCAAATGAAGTTGCTGTACTAATAGTTGGAGATGTTGATAGTCTTGAGAATGGCAGAGATATTATAATAGAAGCTAAGTCCGAAGAACTACAAAGGATATGCGAAATTCATCCTGCATATCTCGCATTACAGTATCCCCTATTATTTCCATATGCAGAAGATGGATATAGAGATGACATCATTTTGAGAGGATCAATCATAACTGAAACTGCCAAGAGGGTGAGAGTGTCAATGAGGGAAGTCTTTGCCTTTAGGCTCATGGAAAGAAACGATGAAGCTCACACGTTACTTTTATCAAGAAAATTATTTCAACAGTTTTTGGTTGATGCATTCACAATGATTGAGTCATCTAGATTGAGATATATCAGGATGAACCAGACCATACTAAGAGCAAAATTGTACAAAGGTCTCACTGAGTGTGTCTTGAGCGGGGATACTGTTGGATCATTTGTGGGTAAACGTATAGTCCTGCCGTCTTCTTTTACTGGTGGAGTAAGGTATATGTTCCAGAATTACCAAGACTGCATGTCTATATGCCTTTGGGCTGGATATCCAGATTTATTTATCACATTTACATGTAATCCACGATGGCTTGAAATACAACGTTATATTAAAGAAAGAGGTCTCGGTGCTGAAGACAGGCCTGACATTGTATCCAGAGTCTTTAAAATCAAACTGGACGAGCTTATTAAGGATTTAAAGCAAGGGGAATATTTTGGAAAGGTCCAATCAGGTATGTATATCCATTTTCTTAACTTATATACAAAAAGTCAAACAACTTTATGACTAGGAAAGTAATTGTATACATTAATTGTTATATATATACTCTGTAATGTGTTATAATAATAATTTTTTTACAGTGGTATATACGATCGAATTTCAGAAGCGTGGCTTGCCTCATGCTCATATATTGTTATTCTTGCACCCTGGTCATAAGCACCCCACCCCCGATGACATTGACAAAATAATATCTGCTGAGATCCCTAATAAAGAAGAAAATCCTAGATTGTATGAAATTGTTAGGGATTGCATGATGCACGGTCCATGTGGTGCTGCCAATGCTAAATCACCGTGTATGAGAGACGGAAAATGTACGAGACACTTTCCTAAGAAATTTGTAGATAGAACATCGATTGATGAAGATGGATACCCTTGCTACAGAAGGAGGGACGATGGCAACTCTGTTGATAAGAACGGTGTACTACTTGATAACAGGTAAGAGTAAATATCATTTATCTATCATATGTCATGTCGTTTATTTGATTCAGATAAATTATAAATAGAAACTGTATTTAGTTAATTATATATACATTTTTGAACAGGTTTGTTGTTCCGTATAACAAAGATGTCCTTTTGAAGTATGAGGCACACATTAATATTGAGTGGTGTAACCAATCGAGGGCAATTAAATATCTATTCAAATACATAAATAAGGGGTTTGATCGCATCACAGCTGCTTTTTACCAGTCAAATGACAATAATTCACAGAATCATTTAGTGGATGAGATTAATATGTATTACGATTGCAGATTCATTTCTGCATGTGAAGCAGCGTGGAGGATATTTTCGTTTGACATTCACCACCGAGAGCCGCCGGTAGAAAGGCTATCATTTCATCTACCAGATGAGCAGTTTGTTGTCTTTCAGGAGAGTGAAAACCTTGATGATGTTGTGAACAGAACAAGTATGAAATTGACTAAATTTCTAGCTTGGTTTGAGGCAAATAAGAAATATCCACATGCTAGACATCTGACGTATGCTGAGTTCCCAAATTACTTTGTCTGGAAACAACAGACCAAAGAGTGGTTACCAAGGAAGAAAGGGTTTTCGGTTGGGAGATTATATTTTGTTCCACCAGGGACTGGTGAGTTGTATTATATAAGGCTCTTGCTAACATTCAAAGAGGATGCACAAGCTATGAAGACATTAGAACAATTAATGGGGTTGTCTATGCTACATTTAAAGCAGCATGTTATGTAATTGGTCTTCTTAATGATGATAATGAATTTATAGAAGGTATAAAGGAAGCTAGTGGATGGGGCACAGGCCATTACCTGAGGAGCTTATTCATCACGCTCCTACTATCAAATAGTATATGTAGGTCATATCAAGTCTGGGAACAAACGTGGAAATTGATGTCAGATGATATCATTCATAGACGGCGCAGACTATTCAATAATCCAAGTAAAACTTATTATGTTATGAAATAAATATATTTAATGTCGATATGAATTTGCTAATATATATGCGACTTAAATATGGATGCATTTTTTCAAAACTAAAATATTATCTAATAAAGTATGCAAATATAATTACTCTGACACCTAATTTTGTCACAGGACTATCCATGAGTGACGATGAGGTTAAAGAACACACACTAGCAGAGATAGAGAAGTTGTTACGAAATTATGGCAAAAGTCTGCGTGACTATCCACCAATGCCATTGGCGAATGATTTTGGTGATTTATATGAAGATAATAGACTTATTCATGATGAAACTGCCTATGACAGGGATAAGCTAACACAAGAGCACATGGAATTATTCTCAAGTCTTACCGATGAGCAGAAGACTGTCTTTGCAAAAATCATGTCAGGTGTTTCTTCTGAGAATGGTGGTCAGTTCTTTCTTTATGGTTATGGTGGAACCGGAAAAACATTTGTCTACAGAACACTAGCTGTAGCTTTACGTTCTAATGGTAAGATAGTACTGACAGTCGCTTCAAGTGGTATTGCATCACTTCTCCTTCCTGGTGGTAGAACAGCACATTCCAGATTTTGTATCCCTCTTAATGTCAATGAGGATACATTTTGTAACATAAAATCAGGGACGCCCCTGTCAGAACTACTAGCTGCTACAAAGTTGATCATTTGGGACGAGGCCCCTATGACACATAAACATTGTTTTGAGGCATTGGATAGAACCCTTAGAGATATACTGAAGCATACAGATACAGCAGCCGCAGAGACGCCATTTGGTGGTAAAGTTGTGGTACTAGGTGGGGACTTCAGACAA
Source organism: Cercis canadensis (assembly GCA_003255065.1). Classification (NCBI taxonomy): domain Eukaryota; kingdom Viridiplantae; phylum Streptophyta; class Magnoliopsida; order Fabales; family Fabaceae; genus Cercis; species Cercis canadensis. The sequence continues at coordinate 38,789 of QAOA01007164.1, read as the reverse complement.
ATACTCCCAGTTATACACAGTGGAAGTAGACAAGATATTGTTGCTGCAACTATAAACTCTTCTTACCTATGGAAACATTTTCAGGTGCTAATCTCAAGTTGAAATTCATTATGTATAACATTAGAAAGTATGACTATTCATATATTTTTTGCCCCAAATTTGTGCAGGTTTTAAACCTAACCAAAAACATGAGATTGGAAACAGGGTCTGTAGATCCCCACACAGTTGAGCTGAGAGAGTTCTCCAATTGGATATTGAAGGTTGGTGACGGTGAAGCAGGAGATACCAATGATGGTAAAGCTATAATTCAGATACCAGATGACATATCCCTACGATGTAGCGGTGATCCAATTCATAATATTGTGGAGTCGACTTATCCTGGATTCCTGACAAATATGCAAGATCCGACATACTGCCAAGAAAGAGCTATACTAGCCCCTAGATTGGAAGTGGTAAGAAAAATCAATGATTATATGGTTTCTTTATTGCCTGGTGATGAAAAGATTTATTTGAGTTCGGACAGTACGTGCAAATCGTGGGGAAATAAACTAGATGATATTCATACACCCGAATTCCTAAATGGTATCACCCCATCCGGCCTTCCAAACCATAGGTTAGTACTAAAGCTGGGCGTACCTGTCATGTTAATAAGGAACATAGATCAACGAAATGGATTGTGCAATGGAACAAGACTGATAATCACCCAACTTGGGAAATATGTGCTAGAAGGAAAAGTTATTTCTGGGAGTAACATTGGAGAAAAAGTTTTCATACCAAGGATGAACCTGACATCCTCTGACAAGAAAATGCCTTTTAAATTACAGAGAAGACAATTCCCCCTGCAAGTTTGCTTTGCTATGTCAATCAATAAAAGTCAAGGCCAAACCCTTTCGTATGTTGGGTTATATATACCAAAACCCGTCTTCAGTCATGGACAACTATATGTAGCTTTCTCAAGGGTTCGAACAAGGAGCGACCTCAAAGTTCTGGCAATCGATACAAATGGGAGTTCTACAACAAGGACCATAAATGTTGTCTACAAAGAGGTGTTCAACAAAATCACACAAAAAGGTACACCATAACTTAATTAAATCATGCCCGTTAATACACATACAAACACAATATATTTGATATCATACATTATAATTATACAAATATTACAATTCCAGTTTCAGAGCAAGTTCATGGGAACTACGACGTATAAGCTGACAGCAACAATCCCAATTATACAGTATAGGTAATTACATTACAATTTTCTCTTATTCTTGCATTAGTTTAATGCATTGTTAACTTACCTATGGATTCATGATTGATGCTTGGAATATATTGTATTATCATTCAAAAGATGAAATTCACACTTTATATATTATATATGGTTGATTTATATAATTTATGATTCCATGATCACCAATAATTCATCCCACATCTACTTCTCAAGTCCCTCCCGCAGCAGCCCGCGCATCACGCGGGAATAGTACTAGTAATATTTAAAAGGAATAGCCAATTGCTCCATAGCTCGACATGTGGCACTCTAGTCATTAATACGAAATAATAAATAAGACAATTAATGATGCAATGAAAATTGGAAATCAGAATAAGAAATTTGAATTTGAGAAATGAATTAAAATATTTGAAAATTAAAAAATAAATATATAACATAATAATTTCCAATTGCACTCCATAATTTTAGCCTAACAATAAATGTTGATTTGTCAATATGATATTTCAAATTTTAGGGTTTGGAGGTTGTGCCTCTATAAACCTCTATATATACTTCATTGCATATGAGGCTCACTCCCATTGCATTACGAATATGTCAACTATTTTCCTCCATCTAAATAAGCTCTCAAGTTTGCTCTTTCAAATCATTTAGTAGTTTATGAATTCATTATGAGGCTCACCCCCATTGCATTTCGAATATGTCATCTATTTTCCTCCATTTGAATGAGCTCCCAGGTTTGTTCTTTCAAATCGTTTAGTAGCTTATGAATCCATTTTACTTTGTATCTCTTATTTTATAGATTTACTCCATCTCCGCAATCAATAAGGTATGCTCTTTTCATTTGATTCGTATGTTGCTTTGTTTTTTTTTTTTTTTAGTATATTGATTTGTAGTTTGAGTTTCTATTTCAACCCCATCAAAACAACCAAATCTTCGGATTTGATTGCAATCAGAGGGCTTCCTCTTCTTCGGCTTGCAATAGCTTTCCAGCGATAGCACTATCTCATGCTGCAAGTGCCCACCTTGAGCTACAGAGACATGAGATTGACCTATACTTCTTTCACAGGTGACACTTTCTATCAAGCCTTGGAAAAAGTTGTTGTTATTGTTTTTTTTTTTTTTTTTTTTTTT
>QAOA01007164.1:0-18120 GCA_003255065.1 Cercis canadensis | reverse complement strand
CCAAATTACTTTGTCTGGAAACAACAGACCAAAGAGTGGTTACCAAGGAAGAAAGGGTTTTCGGTTGGGAGATTATATTATGTTCCACCAGGGACCGGTGAGTTGTATTATATGAGGCTCTTGCTGAACATTCAAAGAGGATGCACAAGCTATGAAGACATTAGAACAATTAATGGGGTTGTCTATGCTACATTTAAAGCAGCATGTTATACAATTGGTCTTCTTGATGATGATAATGAATTTATAGAAGGTATAAAGGAAGCTAGCGGATGGGGCACAAGCCATTACCTGAGGAGCTTATTCGTCACGCTCCTACTATCAAATAGTATATGTAGGTCAGATCAAGTCTGGGAACAGAGGTGGAAATTGATGTCAGATGATATCATTCATAGACGGTGCAGACTATTCAATAATCCAGGTAAAACTTATTATGTTATGAAATAAATATATTTAATGTCGATATGAATTTGCTAATATATATGCGACTTAAATATGGATGCATTTTTTCAAAACTAAAATATTATCTAATAAAGTATGCAAATATAATTAATCTGACACCTAATTTTGTCACAGGACTATCCATGAGTGACGATGAGGTTAAAGAACACACACTAGCAGAGATAGAGAAGTTGTTACGAAATTATGGCAAGAGTCTGCGTGACTATCCACCAATGCCATTGGCGAATGATTTTGGTGATTTATATGAAGATAATAGACTTATTCATGATGAGACTGCCTATGACAGGGATAGCTAACACAAGAGCACATGGAATTATTCTCAAGTCTTACCGATGAGTAGAAGACTGTCTTTGCAAAAATCATGTCAGCTGTTTCTTCTGAGAATGGTGGACAGTTCTTTCTTTATGGTTATGGTGGAACCGGAAAAACATTTGTCTACAGAAAATTAACTGCAACTTTACGTTTTAATGGTAAGATAGTACTGACTGTCGCTTCAAGTGGTATTGTATCACTTCTCCTTCCTGGTGGTAGAACAGCACATTCCAGATTTTGTATCCCTCTTAATGTCAATGAGGATACATTTTGTAACATAAAACCAGGGACGCCCCTGTCAGAACTACTAGCTGCTACAAAGTTGATCATTTGGGACGAGGCCCCTATGACGTATAAACATTGTTTTGAGGCATTGGATAGAACCCTTAGAGATATATTGAAGCATACAGATACAACAGCCGCAGAGACGCCATTTGGTGGTAAAGTTATGGTACTAGGTGGGGACTTCAGACAAATACTGCCAGTTATACCCAGTGGGAGTATAACATTAGTAAAGTATGACTATTCATATATTTTTTGGCCCAATGTTGCTGCAACTATCAACTCTTCTTACCTATGGAAACATTTTCAGGTGCTAATTTCAAGTTGAAATTCATTATGTATAACATTAGTAGAGTATGACTATTCATATATTTTTCCCCCAAATTTATGCAGGTTTTAAACCTAACCAAAAACATGAGATTGGAAACAGGGTCTGTAGATCCCCACACAGTTGAGCTGAGAGAGTTCTCCAATTAGATATTGAAGGTTGGTGACGGTGAAGCAGGAGATACCAATGATGGTGAAGCTATTATTCAGATACCAGATGACCTATCCCTACGATGTAGCGGTGATCCAATTCATGATATTGTGGAGTCGACTTATCCTGGATTCCTGACAAAGATGCAAGATCCAACATACTGCCAAGAAAGAGCTATACTAGCCCCTACATTGGAAGTGGTAAGAAAAATCAATGATTATATGGTTTCTTTATTGCCTGGTGATGAAAAGATTTATTTGAGTTCAGACAGTACGTGCAAATCGTGAGGAAATGGACTAGATGATATTCATACGCTTGAATTCCTAAATGGTATCACCCCATCCGGCCTTCCAAACCACAGGTTAGTACTAAAGCTGGGCGTACCTGTCATGTTAATAAGGAACATAGATCAACGAAATGGATTGTGCAATGGAACAAGACTGATAATCACCCAACTTGGGAGATATGTGCTAGAAGGAAAAGTTATTTCTGGGAGTAACATTGGAGAAAAAGTGTTCATACCAAGGATGAACCTGACATCCTCTGACAAGAAAATGCCTTTTAAATTACAGAGAAAACAATTCCCCCTGCAAGTTTGCTTTGCTATGTCAATCAATAAAAGTCAAGGCCAAACCCTTTCGTATGTTGGGTTATATCTACCAAAACCAGTCTTCAGTCATGGACAACTATATGTAGCTTTCTCAAGGGTTCGGACAAGGAGCAGCCTCAAAGTTTTGGCAATCGATACAAATGGGAGTTCTACAACAAGGACTATAAATGTTGTCTACAAAGAGGTGTTCAACAAAATCACACAAAAAGGTACACCATAACTTAATTAAATCATGCCCGTTAATACACATACAAACACAATATACTTGATATCATACATTATAATTATACCAATATTACAATTCCAGTTTCAGAGCAAGTTCATGGGAACTACGACGTAGAAGCTGACAGCAACAATCCCAATTATACATTATAGGTAATTACATTACAATTTTATCTTATTCTTGCATTAGTTTAATGCATTGTTAACTTACCTATGGATTTATGATTAATGTTTGGAATATATTACATTATCATTCAAAGGATGAAATTCGCACTTTATAGATTATATACGGTTGATTTATATAATTTATGATTCCATAATCACCAATAATTCATCCCACATCTACTTCTCGAGTCCCAACCGCAGCGGCCCGTGCATCGCGCGGGAATAGTACTAGTTATTACTAATGTCGCATCTTATTTATTAAAAAATCATTATATAGGTACAACATTATCCCTTTAATAAGTCAAGATTTATATCTAATAAATAATGATATCATTTATTTGTATAGTAGTACTATACAGGACAGGAATTAAACGTAGAAATTTAAGTATGAATATAATATAAAATTTTTATCAAAGAAATAGTCAAACATACGATCTATAATATGGATCTAATAAATATAGGTATAAAAAACTATACGATTATATATATTACGTTTAATAATGAGTATCATAGCATATTTTATTGACTAAATTTAAAACAGTTTATTTTTAATCAAAACACTTATTATATTTTTTGATAAGACAAAGTACATAATATTTAAGTTATTGTTACATATGAATCATATCTCAAAATACTTAAAATTCATAAAAATTATTAATTTTAATTAAAAAACTATAATAATAGTATAATAAAAATTAGAGTTAAGGTCGAAGTTATATTTATATTAACTACAAGTGTAAAGAAGAGAAATAAAAGTATATCTATGTTAGGTTAAAAAAAAATATAAATGACAAAAGTTCATTAAACTAATGTGGAAGAATTTTTTTATTCTTTAAAACAGAACGTAAGATTTTATATGTCATTTTTACAGGAGCTTTCAATTAAACATATATTTTATCGATTCTTTGATTTTGATACATCAAAAGTAAGAATTTTATTAAAAATTACATATGTACATGTACAATACAAGTATTATATGCATTTTAACTAACTATAGTCCTATTTTATATCTCATTCAATATGTAAAACTTTTTATATTAAATGATGATAACTTAGTCTATGTCATATCTAGACATTAAAGAGGATGTAACATTAGCAAAATAATGTGTGAAAATAGTTGCTTCCCTCTTTTCTAATGTAATTCTATTTTATAATCACAAATGCTCATAAGAAAAACATTGTTGACTTTTTGGTGCCGGAATTTCCACTTCAATGGACATTCATCCAACTTCCAAGAAATTTCATAGCATCACATACAATAATATGGGGAAAATTATTAAGACAATAAGAAAAGCAATTGAATTTTGGGAGCTAACTTTTTCTTATTGTATTTTATTGCCAAATTAAGGATCGGCATCAATGGACAACCTACCAAGAAATTTCGTTGCACCTTGGTGCTTGTTTCGTTTCTTTGAGCTCAAAGTTTTCTATTTATGTCTAAAGCCACAGCCCTATGCTACAGTCAGTTAAACACACAAAGTTCAGAAAGGTCATTACAATCATGGCTCTGTCATCTTGTCTCACCCATAAACAAAAGTACAATTATGATGTTTTTATGAGTTTTAGAGGTGAAGATACCCGCTATACATTTACCGGCAACCTATATTTTGTTTTGTGCCAAAAGGGAATCGACACCTTCATGGATGAAGAGGAACTTCGGAGAGGGGAACAAATTTCACCAGCTATTCTCAAGGCAATAGAAGAATAAAAAATTTCTATCATCGTGTTCTCTGAAAATTATGCATCTTCCACATGGTGCCTCGACGAGCTTGTTAAGATTCTTGAATGCATGAAGCAACAGAACCAATTGGTTTTTCCAATTTTTTACAAAGTGAAACCGTCAACCATACGGCACGAGAGAAATAGTTATGGAGAAGCATTAGCTAAGCATGAAAAAAAGTTCAAAGATGGCTTGGATAAGGTGCAAAAATGGAGATCTGCTTTGTTTGAAGTATCCAATTTATCTGGATGGGAGTTCGAATCAGGGTACGTGGTATTCCCCTAGCTTATATATATATACTTTGATTTTTTTTGTTGTTGTGCAATCTGGCTTTGATTTTGCTGCCTCATATTAGACATATTATTCCAATTTGTGAGGAAAGTAAATCAAAGGAATAATATTAAAATATTGGATAAACAGTTTTATCTCAAAAGTCAAAACAGTATCTCAAGCTTGGAAAATTATTTGTAGATATACTAATTTAGATGCTAAATAGAATGCCTTGACTTCCAAAGGTTTGATTTAAACAAACTCCGATTCATAAACAGTAATGAAAATTAAGAATGAGTTTATATCAGTTATACAATTCAAGTGGTCCAACTCATTGCCATATCATCTTTCCAAATCAACTCTGTGGTATGAGCTCTAAGTAGGGATGACAGCGGCGCAGGGAGTGCTCCTTTACTCCTTAAACACGATAGGGATTCCCCCTGTCCCCATCTCCAATCCCTAGTGGGGAACGAGGGTCTGTGGGAATCCGCAAAAAACTAGAATTTTTTATCTTTTATTTTTTTATTAATTACATATATAAAACTACTACCATACCACTATATATTATACCCCATATAAATATCATAAAAGGGTATTTTAATATTTTAACATTTTAGAGATTCCCACGGGGCAGAGACTATGATCCTTATCACTAGCCTCGAAACTCAAATGGGAAGAAATCTATCTTTGACCACATCCCCATGAGAGTAAGTTTCCTCCATCCCCAGCTAAACTTGGAGAATTCTCTGTAGATCCTTGCTCGAACTGGCCATTTTGCCATCCCTAGTTTTGAGAGCAAGTCTTGCTATTTGCAAACTTGTTCCACCACCAGATTAGGGTGCAAATCAGCTATACTTAGTCCCACGTGACTGGCCATGTTAGTCCATGTGTCAAGACAACATAGCATTCCATGTCATCCCACCTTAACCAGTTATAAGAACTAGTTTTACCATTTCTAACTTGTTCCTCCATATTTCCTTCGGTATACCTGTCTTACACACACTCAAGATTCACAAAATTTGGTTTAAGTGTTGGTATAACCTAAGAAGTTAGCAATAAAACTTAATCAATTTTTTCATCAAAATAGGTTATGAAACCTTGGAGAATACATAAGTGTATTAACAAAATATAATAATTGTACTATTACTACTAAGAGCCATTTACAATGAAATCTTAGTACAGAATTGGTGGGTTTAATGACACTTCCTCTAATTTAGGAACAATAGTGTTTGATATCAAAGTTCTATTCTCACTTTGTTTTACTAGTTTATTATCTTCTTATGTAACCAAAACAAACTCTTAATAAATGATATTTTTAATTCAAAGGTATTTGATTTCTAATTTACTTCCATGTGTAAAGAAAGTTACTAATCTTTTTCAGCTTGATGTGTTTTACATTGTTTTTCATTTTGCTAGGTACGAGTTTCAATTTATTCAAATGATCATTAAAGAGGCCTCTACAAAACTAAATTCCAAGCATTTATATGTGGGTGACAACTTATTGGGAATCAAATTTCGCATGAAAGAAGTAAAGTCACTTTTAGATATTGGGTCTAACAAAGATTCCCACATGGTAGGAATTTACGGGCCTGGAGGTACAGGTAAAACAACACTAGCCCGTATTTTATATGACTTGATTGTTGATCAATTTGAATGTTCATGTTTCCTTGTTGATGTTAGAGAAATTTCTAATAGCAAAGGCCTATTAGCACTTCAAGAGACGCTTCTAGCTAAGACTCTAGGGGAGAAATATGGCAAGTTGTCCAATGTTTATGAAGGAATTCCTATAATACAAAATAGGCTTCTTTGGAAGAGAGTTCTTCTAGTGCTTGATGATGTTGATAAATTGGAGCAGTTACAACTCTTAGTAGGACAATGTGATTGGTTCGGTTCTGGGAGTAGGATCATTATAACAACAAGGAATAAACATTTGCTAATTGCTCATCAGGTTGAAAAGACATATCAAATGAAAGAGTTAAATGATCATGAAGCTCTTGAACTCTTCAGTTGGAATGCCTTCAAAACGAGGCAACCTCCATCAAGTCATTTGAATATTTCAAAGAGTATAGTACATTATGCTAAAGGCCTTCCACTAGCTTTGAAAGTAATAGGTTCCGATTTGTTTGGTAAAAGATTAGATGAATGGAACTGTGCATTGGATAAATATGAGAGAATTCCAAATGGAGAGATTCAAAAAGTACTCAGAATAAGCTATGATAGCTTGGAGGAGAATGAGAAAAATATTTTCCTTGACATTGCTTGTTTCTTCATATGGGAGAAATTGGAATATGTTGAAAAGATATTAGATGCTTGTAATTTCTATCCACAATTTGGTATTGGAGTACTTGTTGATAAATCTCTCATAAGTATTGAATTTGGCACATTGTGGATGCATGACCTAATAAGAGACATGGGCCGTGAAATCATTAGACAGATTTCACCCCTAGAACCTGGTAAAAGATCCAGGTTATGGTTTCATGAAGATGTTCTCGAAGTATTAACTCAAAATACGGTAAGGACCACACCAGTATTTCTGTAATTAGGCTTGATAATGTCTTGATGTAGAATATGATGATTAATGATGCCTATTTGTGCTTATATTGAAGGGAACTGAGAACATTGAAGGAATAATGCTTCATTTGCCTAAACCAGAAGTAGTGCATTGGAGTGGTACCGCCTTCAATAAGATGAAAAATCTGAGAATTCTTGTTATTCAAAATGCAATCTTTTCAACTAGCCCTAAATATCTGCCAAACAATTTAAGGTTGCTTGAGTGGAAGAAATACCCTTCAAAAATTTTGCCACCTGGCTTTCATCCGAAGAAACTTGTTGTCTTCAACTTACCTAGCAGCTACTTCACACTAGATAAGCCATTCAAGGTACAAGTTAGCAATTTTTTTCTTTTTCTTTATTATTATTATTATTAAAACTTGCATCTAAGCTCTTAAGCTTTCTTACCTTAGTACTAATTTTAATTTATTTATGTTTTTCAGGAATTTCAGTTTTTGATAAAGATGAATTTCTTAGGTTGTCAATCCCTGACTCAAATCCCTAATTGTTCTGGAGTCCCGAATTTACAGAATTTGTGTCTTGTTGGTTGTACAAATTTAGTTAAGGTTCATGATTCGGTTGGATTTCTTAGTGAGCTTGTTCATTTGGATGTTTCTAATTGTAACAAGCTCAAATATTTTCCACGTGGCATCCGCTTGACATCTCTTGAACGCCTTTCCCTTAGCCATTGCAGAAGACTTGAATTCTTCCCAAATATTTTGGCAAAGATGGAAAAGCTGTCTTCGATTTTTTTGGATGGGACTGCCATTAAGAAACTCCCAGATTCCTTTGGTAGTCTTACAGGGCTTATTTGGTTACATATGGGATCTTGCAAATGTCTTAGGAATCTACCATTTAGTTTATTCATGCTTCCACACCTTGAGGAGCTAAGAATGGAACACTGTCCTCAACTTGTAAAATCATTAAGACAAGTTGATGTAATCAACAGCCCCAGTTTGCAGATATTGAGTCTTGACAATTGTGGCCTATCCGACGAAGATCTACCCATGATTTTTAACTGTTTTCCGAACTTGTATATCTTGAGCCTAGATGGAAACAAGCTTGAAAGCCTCCCAACATGCATTAAAGAAGCTGTTAATTTGAGGTATCTTTCAGTTGATGACTGCAAGAAGCTCAGAGAAATTCCAGAAATTCCATCAAATCTACAGACAATCATGGGAAGAAATTGCACACCATTAACTTCAGAATCATCAAGCATGTTATGGAGTCAGGTTCGACTACTCTTTTCTCTTCCACATTTATATAACCAGGCTTTAACCTATGCACTTTTAGTATAAGAATTCAACAAAAAATTGAAAGCAAAATTAATATTAAAGGATTTAACGTTGAATAAAGATATGCAATCATAATTTAATACTCAATTAAAAATGTTTCTCACAATAACCATGTATATAAAGAAAAGCATGTATCTCTTGTTTCTTTATAAAAGATGGATGTTTATAGCATTATTTAAGGAACTTAGTTATTTTAAGCACTCCTTTTTTTTATTCTCTTCATACAAAGAAAATAATTAGTTAAGGAACTTACTTTTTAATAATAGTAAAACTCAATTATATTGCATTTGTCAATGCGTGTCTCAGGCACTTAAAGAGGTCCACAAGTTACAAGTAAGAATGCTGGCAACAGAATTTCCAGAATGGTTTGACCATCATAACAAAGGAGAAACAGTGTCCTTTTGGATTCGTCAAAAGTTCCCTGTTGTTGCTTTAGCTTTTGTCTTTAAAAAATTGAATAAATTGGAGAATGAAATACTGTTCTCAAAGGTCAGGAACCAAACTTGATGTCCACATTTGCATCAATGGTATCAACGTATGGAGCGGATATTTCTCTTATCCAATTCTGGGAGGTCATGTATGGTTGTTTGATGTACGAAAACTTTTCACCATTGAGCAGTGGATGGGCCTTGATTCATTTCTAGTACATGATTGGAACTATGTGGAGATCTATTGCAATAATTCATATACAGAATTACCAAAAACGACAGTAGAATATGGTGGAGTTCATGTCTACAAGCAAGAAACAAATATGAAGGATATTCAGTTCTACTGTGCAGTAAATCTATTAAAGCAACCAGCGTCATTTTCTCCTCAACATGGTAGGCCAAAGAAGCTTATCAAAGAATATAAGGGTGCTAAAGATAAAGGAAAAGATAAACTGATCAACAATTAACAGGAAGCTGGACTGATGATGCAGAATAACTGTTGCCTTCTTCGCCTCCAAAATGCACTCTACAAATGCAAAAAGGTTTCTTAATTTGTTGCGAATATATATGTGTGTGTTTCTGTCAATCTAGGATTTATGGTGGGGATGCACATGCGTGTTTCTAAAGTCTTCTTTTTGTATCATTGATATTTTTGCTAAGACTTGAGAATTAGATGAATGTAATGTATTTATGTATTTTATTTTCATCTTTATCCAAAAAAAAAAAAAAAAGTTGGAGATTATCATGATGTTCTGGAAACAAACGGGGTACAATAAGGGTGACTTTGGTGCAAAAATTGGAAAGAGTTTTTTCCTTATGGGTCCGTTTTTTTTTATGGAAAAGAAAAAATTTATAGAAAATTTTTCTACAGAAAAATATTTCTATTCTCAAACTTTTTATTGTTTGTTTTATTAAAAATAACTTTCTAAAAAAAATTTCTTGTGTTTGTTTGGATAGGAAAAAACAAATTCCTAGAAAATGCCCTTGTAACAGCATTATGGTGGACCACAAATTAAAGGACCAAGAGGACATCTAGGAAGAATCCCATATATTATGGGGACGTTGCATGAGCCGTTGCATGCACGACCAGTGTGTTCCTTCTGTTTCGCATAATCATTACGAATGATATTTACTTGCATTGTAGGACTTAAGTTGTTATTTCTTTTCCGTTAATTTCTTTCCCATTGCACTATGTACTTGGATTCGGCAATCGGTTAAGCTTGGCTTATTTAAAGATTGACAGCATGAATAAAAGTATCAGCAGTATTATATCCAGAATTCTTGTGGTTTAAACTCTTACCCGTAACAGAGTTACGTGTGAGTGAGTGAGGCTTTGACTGGGACCGCATCACATTACATAGGTATGCATAGTTGGTTCATAACCTCTTTTGATCATCTCCCTGAACACCTGAGTAGCTTCAATCGTCTTTCTCAACCAAAAAGAGCCCTTTTATCAATCCATGGTATACACTTACATCCAGACGGCCATCGATCCCTTTTACCATCCTATAAGCCTCTCTAATTCTACCTCTTGCTAGAAGCTCATAAATTAGATGTCCCAATGTCAAGTTATCAGCTTGAATACCTCTCTTGCGTATTTCTTCTACGTGAGCCAATGAAATCATTCCCCTCTTACACATCCACTTAATCACAAGCCTATAAGTTGAAAGACCAAGTTCATCAATCCTCTTCACCCTCATTGTGTGAAAGAGTTTTGAAGCCTCATCATACCAATTCATCTTGAAAAGGGTCTCCATCATTTTCTCAATTGCATCAATATGTACGTGTCAGGAGAGTAGAAGTTGGTTAGAATGGTTAATAGAGATTAGTTAGTTCAGAGGTTACGGAAGTGAGAATATAAGGCAGCAGAGAGAGGGAATTGATTCATTCGGTTATTTCTTTCATTCATCTTGTAATCACAGGGGTCCAAATTGGATTTCCCTTTAGCAATAAGAGGAATCATTCTTTTCTGGTGTGCTCTCTTGGTCTGCTTGTCTTCTTGTGAAATTCCTTGCTTACAAAATTACAAACCTTGGAAGCCTCAATGAAATCACCCACATCACAAAATCCCCAAATCAATGCTTATAAGTATCTCCATTGGAGGCGTTGAGCGTTAGAGTGAGTATTGAAAGTGAAGCATAGAAGTGAGGGAGAAGGGAGCAGAGAAGTGAGGGAGAAGGGAATAGAGAAGTTGAGGCAAAAATGGGGTATTGAGGTGAGAGAAGGGATATCGGGTCAAGGGAAAAGAGACAGAAAATTCTTCTTTAGTTTTTTAAAAGAAAAATTTTCTGAAAAAAATAATATAAAATTTGTATTTGATAAAAGAAATTTAAAATTTTTTCCTTTTAAGTAAAACGAAAAAAAATTATATGATAAAAAAAAATTCAAAAAAATATTTTTCGTAAAAACAAATAGATCTTATACAAAAAAAAAAAAATAGATTTAAAGGGAAAAAAATGCTGAAAATAATAAAGAAGATATTAAAAATGATAAAAAATAAAGAAAATTACTTAAAAATTCTAAAATCGATGCGAAAATGACGTGAAACCAATGAGAAATAGCTTTCAAATCCACAAATCCAGAACCTTTGCTTCAATCGATGGCCTAGCAAGCCTTAATCTCCTCCCCTTGTGTTCGTCCAACATTGCTTTGCTTTTCCCTTATTCAATTGTGTGTTGCTGAACCCATATATTTCTTCTTTAATGGATGGGTGTATGGGTGGCATCTGATATGCATATGACATGCTTGTCCTTTTTTTTTGAGATTGACACTTAGGTATAATTAACATAATTATCTTTAAAATGGATTAAATTGGTTAAGTATAAAGTTAAGATAGCACATGCGATGCACATGACTATTATCCGTTTATTAATTAATGGAATTTTGATGGGAGGTTGTTTTGCACAAATAGAAAAGTTTAAGAGAGTTCCTTGCAATTTTTGAATTCTATGGATTTTTTGCATGTGGGTCAAAGTTGTATGGGTTCCCTACAATTTACCCTTTTTTGTGTATTTTTTTTTTTATTTGTATGTAAATAGNAAAAATTTTAATTAGAAATATAAAAGAATTACAATTTAAACATAAAACTTCAACTTTTTTGATTTCTTTTCTTATCCAACAATTCAATGGTGGTAGACAGTATGGGTAAATTAGTAAATTAATTCTCTACCCCTCCAAATCCCCCAATTTGGGGGGTTGAAATTTGTGAATGAAAAAAGGAGTGCAAGGGTCAAAGTTTAACCTTTGGTCTCCTTCCCCTTTCAAATTTAAAACTCCCAAACAAGGGAGTGGACTCTCTCATTCCTCTCCTCTCCTCTCCTTTCCCCTCCAAAAGAACTCCCAAACATACCCTTAGGGTACATTTGGTATGGGTAAATCTTACCGAGGTAAATTTTTAAACATACAAAGAAAAAGGTCATTTGACATAAAAAAAAAAAAAAACTCTAGGATCAACTTAAGGTGCCTTTAAGCTTTCCAAGATTCTTGTAGGTTGATCCTAAAAAAATTTCATGTCAAAATAATTTGGTGTGAACAGTTGAACGTTATTAGGAATCAATTCAACCTAAAAAGCTTAAGCTAATAGGTGAAGACCCATGAATAGATTTATATCTAACACGCTCCCGCACGCGAAAGCCCTTTGTGCTTGAAGCGTAAACAAAGCACAGGCCCATTTATACCATGTGCTGAAATTTCAATTTAATTGAGAAAATGGGAGCAGAAGGATTCAATCTCCTGACCGTTTGGTCAAAGAGGCTCTGATACCATATTAAGAGCCAATTCAACCCAAAAGCTTAAGCTGATAGATGAAGGCCCATGAATAGATTTATATCTAACAAACGTAATGTTGGGGTTGCTTACAAATGTAGCAATGACTCTCTTAAAATATCTACATCGTGCAAAAAATTACCCAGTTTTGAAACCTTAGATGGATTTGCTAAAGGAGATTCTGTGCAATTTACGTTATTGAATTAAATTGGTTCTCACATCAATCATGAGCAGCGTCTCTATTTATAGTACTAAGATTACATCAAAGAGATAAAGATGATGTAATGAGGTAGATGAAGCATATCTTATTCTCTAATGATAAATTACTGTGTAGATAGAAGTTAACAATTAAAAGAAATTCTAAAAATTAAAAGATAAATTACTCCAAATAATATAATCAAAATCAACAGCAACATATCCTCCTTAATCCAGATTATGTCAGAATTTCTATGAACGCATAGTACAACATTGTAGTTGTGCACTAAACTAATAAGATGTCTTGTCACTGTGTAGAGANTACTCCAAATAATTTAATAATCAAAATTAACAGCACATATCCTCCTTAATCCAGATTATGTCAGAATTTCTATGAACGCATAGTACAACGTTGTAGTTGTGCACTAAACTAATAAGATGTCTTGTTACTGTGTAGAGATTTTTGTTCTACCAAAATCTCTGTACCAAGAATCCTATTGGCCTATGTTGAGGTAATTGATATTATTAATTTGGGACCATATACACCAAGCACTAAAGATTATAATAGATGCACAACACCAAATGGTTTATAGCCGAGTGATACTGAGTTTTTCCTAAGAACTTATGGGTTCCGTGTTCGAACCCAGAATCGTATAAATCAATAGTACCAAAAATTAATAGCTGTAAAACAATAGTGATGTCAGTTTAGAATCATAGTTTTTAAGAAAACAAAACAAGTGAAACGATTGCGGTCGTCTCACTCTCTAGGTTAGATTAAACTTGTTAATGTAAATGTGTGTGCCAAGAAAAAGTCTCAAAGGTGGAGTAGGTGACTTAATTTTAGTTATGACGGAGATTGAATTGTAATGATTTCACATGAGTGCCTTGTGTGAAAACATGGGGTTCAAATCAGTTGATTTTGAAAAGGATTTGTAAAGTTAATGCACTCTTTTTTTGTTGGAAAATGTTAGGTAATTAAAATTTTACTACCAAAATCCGTACCAAAATTATGTGGATTTATAACTACCATTGGATTATTATATTGTCAATATCGCTTTGTTTCAACCAACAGGCAATATTTAAATTTTGACAAAATTTTGGTAAGATTTTCTTTGGATAAATAATATTACTCTTTCTTGTCAGATAGAGGGATTAACCTCAATCTACGAGAATCTCCTAAATGATCAAATGCATAAACACATCTCCAGTGGATTTCCTCAATAGTTTAAATAGTTTGTAAGTTACTCTAACTTTTTTCAATATTAAATTGTATTCAACTAACTTTTTATTATCACTAACCTCTTGTTATTTATATGTAGGTGCAAAATCCTTCAAATAGTATTGTTGATGGGCTTTTAATATCTTTGGCTTAGGGCCCCTTAAGGAAGGTTTAAACATGGGACCGAGTAAATCAACGGCTATACATTTCATATAGAAGCTTGGTCCCATGGTCAAAAAACAAATAAAAGTGGTGTATGTTTGAAGGGATATAGTTATGGCAAAGTTGAGTCTTCTTATTATCGGGTACTAAAAGAAATCATTGAGATTGCATATACCGATTCACCTGGTAATCGATTGGTACTATTCAATTGCAAATGGTTTGATTCTTCAAATCGGGGGACAAGGAATTATCCAAAATGTGAATTTGGGGAGGTAAACTCAAGCATGACATATAAGCGGGATGACTCTTTCATCTTAGCTCAACAAACAGAGCAAGTTTATTTCTCTCTGTATCCATGCACAACTCCTAATAAGTGGGGCTGGTTACATGTAATTAAAATGAAGGCTAGGAACACAATTGATGCCCCAGATGCCCTAGAAGATCCATTCCAAGATGTACCCCATCGCTCACCAGCATTAATTGTTGATGATGATCAAACCTAAAAAGATTTGGGAGATAACACTTCAACTACTATAGAGGAAGTAATTACATATGAGAATCTAGTCATTGTCACTAATTTAGATGATGAAATACGAGAAGTTGTTGAGAAAGAAGAAAATGACTATAATAGCAGTGATGAGAAAAACGAGGAAGATCCCCCAAGTGATTATGTACTAGAAAGCGATTGATATTACACATGTCCTCCTCATATTTCATATGTGCTTATGTATTGTTAATTATATGGCTGCATGTCCTTGCATGTTGTCTTTTTAGACATTTTATGTTTTCTGTCTACTAATGTGTTGTATTTTTGTGTCACAAACCTCCTGTATATATCACTGCTGCTGATGTTGTTATTTCGTCTCAGCCCTAATAGCTGATGATGATATGGATTCTTTATGTATAGGTTATTTTTACAATATTCTTCCTATATAGATTCTTTTGTATACATTATTTAATTTGTATAAAATTTAATTGCTTTCTGCTCCTCTGCTGCTGTTATTATTGTTCTAGTTCTACTTGTGTTGGTTATTGTACTATGCAAGTTTTGGGTTAGGAGAAAAATAGAATTTAGGATGGGAGTCCTACATGTATTTGTCACGAAATTTCTCAAGGATTTTTCTATGAGAAGATTTAATTGAAAAAATTAATTACTACGATCTCTCTCGGTGTTTCTCACAAAAAAAAGTTTGTGAGAAACTTCCCACGGAATATATCCGTGATAATGTCCGCGAGCAAGTCATGAGAAATTATCACAACTTCGCACCTTTTCTAACAGAATTTTTCATTCTTTATGACAAAATTGTTCTGTGAGAAATTTCTCACAACTGCTGTATTCCAAGACAAAGTCCGTGAGAAAACTATGTTGAATCTGTGAGAAATTGAGTTTGTCACGCCACTTCTTCTCATGCCACGTCATCTATGAGAAATTCAGTGGGAATTTTTATTCATTTCTCACGGATTTGGTCTGTGAGAAATTACCATTTTTCTTGTAGTGAAACCTTAGCTTGGGACGTTGAGTGCATAACTTACATGTCTTTACTATGATAGCAAAAACAGATTGATTGGATACTGTTTTGATCATATAGATTGTATTGCTTTTCACCATTCTTTTCAAGTTGGAATTTTGTGGATAAGTTGCCGTTGACAGTGCTTCTTTCATGTTTTGATTCAATTGGTAAAAATAAAGTACTTCACTTGTAAGACTTAGGTTCCAATCGCACTTCTAGTAGTCCCTTTCAATAGATAATCTATAAGTACCACATACTATAAGTCCGTGCTAAGGCCTTTGGCATGCTCTGACCTTAGAATTACATAATATCCCCTCACCCTAAACTTTTATATACCAAAAATTAAAATTGACTGCAAAACTTTTTTTTTTACTTGCATTAGCATAACAAAGAGAGATAGTGATAATCACTAATGAGCCATTTATGATTTCTTCTATGACAAGATGGCGACTGTTTTGAGGAGAAAAAGGAAGAAGACCAATAAGCTAAGCTTACTGCCTCAAAACTGCAGCAGCTTTATAAAATAAAGAGGTAGCAGATGAGGCAGGTGTGGTGCACCTGGCACCACGAACAGATGAAAGAAGTAGATGGCTCTCAGTACTTGACAAATCCAACATTCTGAGCCTTGTCAACGAAAAACATTGTTCACCTTTTGCTACCGGAATTTCCGCTTCAATGCACATCCATCCAACTTCCATGAAATTTCACAGCATCACATACAACGATAAGACAATAAGAAAAGCAATTGAATTTTGGGAGCCGATTTTTCTTATTTTATTGCCAAATTAAGGATCGGCATTAATCAACAACCTATTATTTTTTCTTAGAAAATTGCTCTTTTTCCACCCATTATTACTTATTTATTAAAAATTTATTATATAGGTACAAAATTATCACTCATTTAATAAGTCAAGATTTATATATAATAAATAATAATATCATTTATTTGTATAGTAGTACTATATGAGATGGGAATTAATTGTTGAAATATAAGTATGAATATAATATAAAATTTTTATCAAAGAAACGGTTAAACATATTGTCTAATGTCTATAATACGGATCTAATAAATATATGTATAAAAAATTATATGAATATATTATTTTTAATTAAAAAAATTTCATTATATAAATACGGGTTTTATATATAGTATTTTTTTAATATATATATTATCATGAGNTTTTTTTTTTTTTTTTTTTTCATATTTGGGTATAGGCTGAAGTGATTTTGAGCAAGATGCTGTGCTAGGTCTTCGTAGATGAAGACCATTTTAAATTTGTCTGTAAAAGATTGATTTACCCATAAGTAAGGGATAATACCTGATTCATTTTCTCTGGTTGATTCCAAAGCTGGGTGCTGTTTAATGTAATTTAGTTTGTTGAAAATGTCACAACCTCAAGTTTTTATGTTTGATAGTCAACCTGAAGTTGCAAAGTAAGACATAAATGATTGGGACTATTTTGCATCGAAGATTGGTAGTTAAAGGCTTCGAATGTAGCATATTGTGGGAAGAACCTGTGATAGGAAAGGATAATAGCTTTGGCTGTTGCATCTTCTTATGTGTTGGTTTCTTTAAGTACTTTTCCTTTATTTGCATCAGCATATGTTGGCATAAACTATTTTTCATATTATCTTTTGACAATTGAATCCTCTGATATGTTGGTTTTTTTGAGTACTTTTCTTTCAAGCTCTAGTATGTTGGCAATGCCATATTTGTTTTATGAGAAAATGTAGAGAACAGATAAGAAATGACAATCATAAAAGGAGTACTTTTTGTTTTTGTCTGGTTCTTGTCTGTTGAGAGTTGAGGATAATATGAGTGTTTTCTTCACTTAGGCCTCTAAATAAGTGATTGCATACCAACTTTTAATGTTGTAACTTCTTTTTTTAATTTACTATGTCACCTATTTACACTTATGCTGTATGCCCATGCTGTGTTATAAGCTACAATTCATGGATATTTCTTGGTTGACATGCATTTTGCATGTCCTTGGTTTTGTGTCCTTATGCATGTTTCACAGCATCATATCCATACTTCAATTCTGTATCACCTATGAGTAGAACATTGCATATGGCTTAAAAATTATGCATATTGAGCTTACTATTTTGAATAACTACAGCATTTTTGACTCTGGGAACAATGACTTGAACAATGCAAAAGTTCCAACTTCTGAGTTCAAAAACAGCCCTGATGGTTGGGAAACAACATCAAAAGCTCAAGATGGAAATATATGGAACATGTCACAGAGAGAAGAAGACATTCTTCTCCAGGAATTTGAGCGTCGAATTGCTTATAGCAAGTTTCAGGTGTGTCTAAATATAAGTTGAGTTCCTGTCTTCCTGATTCCAATATTAACTATCGATATTGGTTTAAGGAAATCATGTAGTATTTTTTAATTTATTCTGATTTTAAGTAATGATTAATTACATTAGCTTCCTAAGTTTTCACTTGTCCCTTCTATCATTTACAAGATTAT
>QAOA01007155.1:51366-66130 GCA_003255065.1 Cercis canadensis | reverse complement strand
AGGAGATTGTCCCGCATCATGTATATGTGTCGACATACCAAAATAGCTCTGATCCTGTGTAACCTGCACTGGATCGGGTGTATACATCACGTCCATCGAGGAACCAGGAATATCAAATTCACGAACTAATTGCGATGACCTCTCAGAATTTGAACTTGACCCCTGTTCAGCCCTAATAGAGTCTGTGGCAAATCGTCGTCGTGATGACGTGGCCTGTGATGCAGAAGACACATCTGCACTCCTAGATGACATAGTCGGCTGAGGAGCCATATGAGGTTGCATCACTTGTGGGAACATCACATACTCCACAAACACTCCGGTTAGTTTCGTGACAAATTCTTGATATCGCTCGTTTGCAATATTAGCAGATTGATAAGGCCAACCAGGCTGAGGTCTCCACCCCTGCTGAGGTCCTTCCTGCTGGGGTCTCTCCTGTTGAGGTCTTCTGTGTTGAGGTCCAGGCTGCTGCTGAGGGGATTGCTGAGTTCCCCTTCCCTGCTGAGTACCCCAACCCTGTTGAGATCCCCAACCCTGCTGAGCTCCCCCCTGTTGAGATCTTTCATGCTGAAGTCCTCCATGTTGAGGTCCAGGTTGCTGATGAAAGGTTTGCTGAGTACCCCAACCCTGCTGAGTACCCAAACCCTGCTGAGTTTGAGGATGAGAAAATACCTGCAACATGACTCGTTATTGATGACTACTTCTCCATTGGAAATAAAATAGTAATTTAAAGCGAACAAAAAAAAATTTAAACACCGTGACTGTAATCAACTAACCTATCTAGCGGCTATGGCATTTTCAGGTCGCATCCACCGACGTGTTATCCGGAAGTACCATGTCATATAATCGGCGTCGACACCAAATGGCTCGTCTAAATTAATAACATGCGCGGCTCGCTCATCCCACTGGAGAATGGGCTGAAAATGGCGCAACGTCCACAGCGTAGCCTGTTTTCCTCTCATATTGATACTGTGTAGCTTCGCATCATAAAAAGTTATTTCCCGTGGAATGTGTTGTCTACTGCCAAATTGGCGCATAACTCGATCTGGGTTATGATGCTCCACGATGTAAAAACATATCAATGGCACCTTAACAGCCCAAATCGCATGCCCCCTAGCACAATAGTCTAGCAGTAGTGCCATCAATGCCCTGCTATATGGCTGCCATACAATCTGTTCTCATCAAACATCAATTACATGATTAATATTTCGTTCAACAAATTCATACGATAAATTGACATAAATTAGTTGCTAGTAATAAGTATTCTTACATCATCAATTTTAAGTAGATCAAAGGCCCGTCGATACCCCTGCTGGTCCGAGCCGTAGACAATACTAGTCCAATCTAAAGGAGATTTCCACCTAAAATATTTCAAATATTACACTACTTTTAATTACGTTTAATGCACTAAAAAAATTATGTATATTCATTATGTCTATTATACTTTAATTCTAAATAAATTATCAAAATATAATATAATTTAAAATTTTATTTACTGACCTACTCGCGAGTGGCCCAGTTAGATCACGATCAAGTCGTCTCGGAGCTATACACGGAAATCTCTCCCATGCCCAACACTGGACTAAAAAACAGCAACCTCCAAAGTTGTCAGCTTCCTCAAGAGAAGCCATGCAGAGATTCCTGTAAACATGAGCAAGACAAGCTGATCCCCAGCTAAATCCCCCAGCTTCCTCCCAATTTTCCAATAATTTTAAATACATCACATGCACAGTATTTCCAGTACGATCAGGCATAAGCCACATGCCAATGAGACGTAGTATATGTGCTCTGGCAAATTGCTGTACTATATCATCTGTAGCATCAGGTGGGCATTGATTAAATGTCAATGAAAGCCAGCTCAATTTCAGTCTCCCTCCAGCTATGGCTGAACCAGGTGGGGTTACGCCCAGCAATTCACGACAAACATCATTCCATGCATATCCGGTATACTCAGTTACTGAATGTCCATCAACGGGCAGACCAAGTATCACCTCTACATCTTGTAAGGTGATAGTACACTCACCAACAGGCATGTGAAATGTATGTGTTTCTGGCCTCCACCGTTCAATCAATGCACAAATTAATCCCACATCAATTAGGGCAGGTTCTATTTCTGCAACCCCACCAAAACCTGCCATTCTCACATATTCCATAATACGATCATCCGGTCTATGTATTTTACTGTGAGATCGAGGTCGAAACACTATATCAGCCTGTTTCAATTATTACTTAAAAAATTACAATACTTTACAAACAAAATTACAATAATCTATATGTCCAAAAATTCTATACATAATTACAAACAAAATTTATATAAAGTACTTACTCCAATATCCTAAACTTTTGTAGATATGTGATTTTTTTGTTCAGTCAATAACGTCGGATCTTGTGGTCCCGGTAGTAAAAATTGATCCGTCATATTTGCTTTACAGTGTGTAGATAAAATTGCAGCAAAATAAAAAAATCTCAACTTGAGACTATAACAATGAGAACAACAATGTCAGTGCGGAAGCAAGAACAAAGAGAAAGAAGAAAGAAATTTGAAACTAAGAGCCACAGAGGAGAGGAAGAAAGATATTTGAAACTAAGTCACGGAGGAAGAAGAAAGAAATTTGATTGAGAAATGGGAGGAGTGCGGAGGAAGAGGGAAGAAAGGCAACAAATTGCATGGACTTATCTGCCACGTGTCACGCTCTAATTGGGCCTCTAAATCAACGGACAGGGAGCAGCCACGTGTCGGCATGGGGAGTGTCCGGTCCAATGGTCCACTGCGCCGTTGACTGACACACAGTCAGCACACTCAGCAGCTGACACACGCAATGGGCGAATGGGACAAAAGCGGACACGCCGTGGGGCCCACGGCGTGTCCTGCTGTGACGTGCCGTGTGGCCACTAGCGTGTCCGGTGGGCCCTGCGCATGTCAGCTTTTTTTTTTTTTTTTTCCAATTTTAAAAAATTGCATTATTCTGGTAATTATGTTAAAAACTACCCTAGATTGGTAAATAACATTCTGCACTACCCTAATTTGGTCAAAAGGCCAACTCCAGGGAGGATATCGCCTCATCCCTCACTTCCCAGAGCCTCACTGTCACCCCTAGATTTTTTTTTATTTTTTATTTTCATTTCTTTTATTCACCATATTATCCAAGCTCATATGTTAGTTCTTATAACAAAAATTATTTCACTTTCCTTTTAAGAAATTAGTGTCTTACCTAGGAGATTATCTTTTACTTGATTTCTTTTTATTTTCTCATTTCTTATTTTTTTCTCACAAAATAATCATTTTGTATTAAAAATTACACCCCACATTGAAGATTATACATAATTAAGTTGAATTTTGTGATACAAATTAGATAATTATTTATAAATGAGGTTGAACTAGATTAAAATAGTTAAAAATTATATTCCACTAAAAATTAAGAATTCTTCATAACTAAGTGAAATTTCGTATTTTAAATTAGACAACTGTCCATTATTAAAGTTAAGGAGTTTAGAGGACTTATAAATCATACCTAACATTATGAAATTTTCAAAATTAACTTGCATTTTGTGTAGTGAATTTGGCTTAGGCAAGGTATAATTAGGTTAACAATGTATGAAAATTTGATTATTAAGTTGAAATTAAAGTTAAGGAGTTTTAGAGGGCTTATAAATCATACCTAACATTATGAAATTTTCAAAATTAACTTGCATTTTGTGTAGTGAATTTGGCTTAGGCAAGGTATAATTAAGTTAACAAAGTATGAAAATTTGATTATTAAGTTGAAATTAACCTAGAAAACTTATAAATTCATTGTTAATTGATGTTGACATCATATTATTAAATTATAGCTACATATAAATATACATTTTGTTGATAAATTTTTATTTTTAACGTATGTTTTAACACATTTAAACAACATCAAAGCTTGTTAAATTTAATAACATTTACTATGTTAATTAAGCTTTGTTCTCATTCATTCACATTTTTTTATTTAATTCTAATACTTCAAGATTTTTTTTAGCAAATGGTGAACTTGATTTTTTTTTAGGTTGTTGTCTTATATACAGAGCTTCATTTTTTTTTTTCTAACATTGAGATTTATATTTGAGCCCTCTCATCCTTCAAACCTATCTTTAATGCTACGTTTTTTTTAATAGAAAAAAGGGCTTGAGCAAAAATTAAAAGAAAAAAAGAAAACAAAAAATAGAAGCATCTTCTTCACCTTAACACACCCAAAAAAAGGGGTTTCACACCCACCTGTCTTTTTTTCCTTGCTTGGCTTTTGTTTAATGAAATTAGGCAGCTTTGCAAATTTAGAACACTTCTAGTTAAATTTGTTTTTCTTAATTTCATTTGATTATAGATCCCTATTCTATTTAGCACCATTCAAGCATTTGGAAAATAAGAAGACACATAAGTTTCTTCCTCTATTTTAGAGACAAAAGTTAACCGTAGAACTTGTTTGCAACATATTGAAAACTTTCATGCTTAATTAATATAAATATTAATTTTAGGGCTAAATACATAAATTGGTAGATAGTTGTGTATATCATTAACTAAATTAGGGGTCTACACTTTTTCTGTTATCTAACTGTTCAAATGATTCCCATGTCTACATTCAATTATAGATTCCCATGTTATTTAGCACCATTTATACACTTAATAGATAATTAATAAGCGATTCTGAAAAAAGATGACACGTAAGTTTTTTCTATTGCTTAAAAAATATAAGATAACAACAAGACTTTGTTGCAACATATTAAAAACTTTTATGCTCAATTAATATAAAATTAGTTTTAGGACTAAATACATAAATTGATGTATAATTGTGTATATCATTAATTAAATTAGTGGTCTTCACATTTTCTATTACTTAAATGCTCAAATGTTTTTCGTATCTACAATCTTTTATAGATCCCCATGCGATAAAGCAGCATATATATTTTTGATAGGTAATTAATAAGCAAACTAGAAAATAAGATGACATGTAAGTTTCTTCCTCTGTTATTGAGATAGAAAATAGAATTAGAGCTTGTTTATAACATAGTAAAAAAATTTATGCTCAAATAATAGAAATATTAGTTTTAGGACTAAATTGATATAATTACAACATTTTAAGATCAAAATATATTTTCACAAAAAAAGACCAAAATATTAAGGGAAAAGTCCAAAAAACCCCCTAAACTATGTATTGTGTGCGCTTTACCCAAAAAGCTTTAAAAACGTAGGAAAAAACTCCTTCAACTATTTAAATGTGTGATTTACTACCAAAGAACAAACAGATGTCCATTAATGGACGGAAAGAATCACGTGGAGTGTTTAAATGCCTAATTTCCCTAAAAAATCATATTATGTAGACATGTGAGTTGCATGTGCTCATTTAAACACTTTCTTCACTCTCCCTCCACGGTTGTGCTTATGAATTAGGGATTTGAGTGAAATCCCTAGAAATTGAATTAGGGATTTTGAGATTGAGTTCCATTGGAAGATTGAAGAAGGTGATAGAAGAAGGAATTGGAGCCCGAACATTGGGGGTTTCAATGGTCATAACATTTTGAAGCTTGTTCGAAGTAATTAATGTCTTTCGGCACTGTTGATCTTGGAAAGACATTTGAAATTTATGGTCAAGACATGCAGAGATGCCACTGTAATATTTCATGTTGTTTGCAAATTTCTTGAATTGAAAAGAACCCAAGAGGAGATGTTTTGGGTATAGTAGATATGGGTCAGGTAATGCTTGTAATTACATCTGCTGGTATGATCCTCCTGTGAGTAAGAGAGAAGAAAATATGATGAATTCTTTAGTGAATAAGAACAAGAAACTTACAGAGGAGCTCAAACTACAAAAACGCAATGTAAAGAAGTTGCGTATGAAGCTTGTAATAACATGCATAATAGGATTTGGATTTATAATAAAAAGGTTGATGTAGCATAGCTTGTGTGTTTTACATTTGCTGGTGCAATTTGTTATTTATTTTAAATGTTATTATCCATGAAATTATTATGTACCCTTTGGGCTATGAAAATGAATTGAGATATTTTGTTCATGAAATTTGTTTACAACTTGAATCATCTCAGTGGTTGGTCTCTGATATAAGGAAGGAAAAACACATGCCACAGAAACCACATAGCAGCTATGAATTGTTACTCATATTTTTATAAATAATGTAGAGAATAGATTAATTTAGGCAAAAATACAAGATGAAATCAATTTAGGCAAAAATACAAGATGTAATACTCAAAGCAATGTATAAATTAATAGAGTAATATCAAAATCGTATGTTGCAGGGGCTTTCAGTAATACCTTTTCTATCAGTTATGAAAATTCTCTTCTATAACAATAACCAGGAGCCAAGCAATACTGATATAGGACGAGAGGCAAGGACCAATTATTTTATTTAACTACAAATTAACAGCAATGTCTATCAAAAGTTTAAATAAAGCTTTATATCCCAAGCAAAAACACATATTGAGACATGTTTATACTCCCCCATATATACAAGTATACAGACAAAGCATTTATATTTGCTGGTGTATGGCTATGAGTTATGAGCAACCAAATTGTCAGTGAACTTTCTATAGAAAAGAGAGCACCGTCACAGTTTATAGGTTTATGTTGCCAATTGCTGCATCTGATAGATTAAAACCTCTATAATAGGTGTTACTAATGCAGCTAACATCCTTACCATTGATGTGAATATTGAAACACATGCTAAGCATCACAAACAAGACAACAAGCACTCTCAAGGGAATACAAGTATAATTCATGCCAATAGAGCATAAACATAATTTGTCAACAGTAAAACCAGTCATATAATGACAATATCATTGAGCATTGATATGTGAAAAAAAAAAAAAAAGTACATCTTGTGAACTTGAATTACAAATGGCTCACAAATGGTGAAAAATATTACATCTTCTGGGACCATAACAAAAAGATAACAAATGGCTCAAAAATGACCAACCAAACACCTCAAAAGGCACAATACAAATGATATTTTCTAAAAAAAAGCAAGAAAAAGACAGCAAGTGGCCCACAACTGGCCAACCATTGATATGTGAAAAAAAAAAAAAGTACATCTTGTGAACTTGAATTACAAATGGCTCACAAATGGTGAAAAATATTACATCTTCCGGGACCATAACAAAAAGATAACAACTGGCTCAAAAATGACCAACCAAACACCTCAAAAGGCACAATACAAATGATATTTTCTGAAAAAAGCAAGAAAAAGACAGCAAGTGGCCCACAACTGGCCAACCACATTTGCTATTGTGTTTGTCATGCTCTTCTTTTACCATTTTCTCTAGATTCTCCCTTGTGAGTTTCATATGTCATTGATGCTTATCCAATGGGTGATTGTGTCATAAAGACTCTTTCACCAAATGAAGTTGTTTGCCTTCTTGAACCTTGTGCATCATGTGGTTGTGTAATAGCAGCACTTGTTTGACTTTGTGCTTGTCCTGCACATGAGGGATTAGCAACACTTGATTCACTTTGGTCATTTAGTTGACAAAGCTCTCCCATATGAAATTTGAAGTATGATATTGTTGTTGCCTTGGCAGCATTCCATAGACACTCTTTGAATAACTGACCTTTATACCTCAACTTAAAATTGACATATAAATGCCTAACATAAAATTTGTGCTCAACCCCCATCTCAGCCAAAACCTCTTCTAAGCCCTACATAGTTAAACAGTTAAACAAATAGACAATTTTAATATCAACTTAAAGCTAATTAAATGGCAGATCTAGTAAACCAAACAAATTAAGAGAAGTGATTACCTTTTTTTGGTCAGACATGAAGATTCAGCCATGTTCATTAGCAGGTCGAATATTAACTATCAATAGCTTTAAGAACCACTCCCATGTCTCCTTCACTTCTGCTTCACATGCTGCATATGCAATAAGGAACATGTTGTCATTTGCATCCTTTCTCACAGCAACCAATAACATGCCACCTATCCCTGCTTTAAGGAAGCATCCATCTAGATGTATGAGAGACCTATAGAATTTAAACCCTTTCTTGACAGCATCTAAACATACATACAATCTTTGAAAATGACGATTTTCCATCTTCACCTTCATTGTAGAACCTGGGTTATACAACAAGATTGCTACACATTACCTTTATAATAGAGCATATTGTTCCTTGTATGTTCCTTTCAACTTCTGTTGTGCATTTTTCTTGGCTCTATACACTTGATATCTTGAAACAAAGGTTAAGTAATCTCATGCCAATTGATTTATGACAGTCTCATTCTCCTATTTCCTCTTGTTATCTCGAATATGATCTTGATATTTTCTAGACAACCACGCAGAATTTGTCTTTAGATTGTTGTTTTCCCAGGCACAATCATTATGTTCCTGATTTGCCCATGACTTTATTTGAAAGGTAGTGTCTTCTTGATTCTTTGAAGCAAGCATCTTCTAGCCACACTTTCTCTTACACTGAACACTTATTCTTGGGCCTTTTGACCAAATTAGGGTAGTGCAGAATGTTATTTACCAATCTAGGGTAGTTTTTAACAAAATTACCGGAATAATGCAATTTTTTAAAATTGGAAATTAAAAAAAAAAAAAAAAGCTGACATGCGCGGGGCCCACCAGACATGCCATTAGGCTAGTGGAGTGTCTTCAATGGACAAGCCATTTGGTTGACGGCATGTCTCCAAAGGACATGCCATGCTGTGGAGTTTCTCACGGGCGGGCCCACCGGACATGCCACAGACTCTATTAGGGCTGAATAGGGGTCAAGTTCAAATTCTGAGAGGTCATCGCAATTAGTTCGTGAATTTGATATTCCTGGTTCCTCGATGGACGTGATGTATACACCCGATCCAGTGCAGGTTACACAGGATCAGAGCTATTTTGGTATGTCGACACATATACATGATGCGGGACAATCTCCTGTGTATAATTTATTTGGCGTTGATTCTTGTGCTCCCCAGTCAGCAATTGATGCATATGCGGGTTCTTCTTCACAGCCATTCTTACCGGGAGAATGGACGGATCTCACGGTGACCCTTCCGACAACACGATCGTCTTATGATCCAGCCATGACTGGGACTAGATTATTTGCATCAGGTCATGCCATTTCTCTAATGGCACGTCTCCAAGGGACATGCCAGCACATCCGTTTCTCTCCCTCAGCCTCTGCTCTCATGTGGGTCCTAGCTATGCCAAATGGCATGTCTTGTGGGGACACGCCGCGGGGCCAACGGCATGTCCCCACTAGACATGTGCGTCTGGCACGTCCATTTTTGTCTTCGTCTGGGGAAATTGCGTGACTCCATTGGCTATTGGCGTATCCAAACCCTATAAATTACCTCTGCGAAGAGCAACATTTCACACAGCAGCAGAAACCTTACACTCAAATTACAAAGCAGAGAATTGGCTCATTTGTGAAAGGAGAAAGCTTGTTCAGTTTTTGGAGAAGGATTCATAGCCAAGGTTCCATCTAGATTATTTTAAAAAAAAAATTTGTGGAACGATAATTTATAAGGTACGCTTAAATTTTAATTAATGTTTACTATTAATTATTGTTCTTAATTATTTTTAATTTGATGAGGTTTAATTATTGTTGTTATTAATTTAATAGTATTAGTATAAATAAAGTATGATAACTTATTTATTTTTAATTTGATGGGGTTTAATTATTGTTGTTATTAATTTAATAGTATTAGTATAAATAAAGTATGATACCTTATTTATTTTTAATTTGATGGGGTTTAATTATTGTTGTTATTAATTTAATAGTATTAGTATAAATAAAGTATGATACCTTATTTATTTTTAATTTGATGGGGTTTATTTATTTTTAATTTGATGAGGTTTATATTTTATCATTAGCTTGATAATATTTAGTAGTTGATATTTTTTTATAAATGACTGACTATAACTAAATGTGTACCTAAAATTTATATTTAGGAGGAAAATGCTGATCTTCATTTATTACAATGGTCGAGTATATAATGGAGAACAAGGGATTACGTATGAAAGTCCAAATCCTGTATGTATAATGTTGAAGCACAAACTTAGACTACAAAGCCTTAAAGAGGTGATACAACGAAAATTATGTCTTGATCCCAATAAAATGATCAAGAACATCAAATATAGATTTCCTATGTCAGCTAACCCCTTATATTATGGTGTCCTTGATATCGTGACTGATAATGATGTAATGTGTATGTATGAAAGTCACTCACAACATGCCAATCTTGGAGCAATAGAGGTTTTCGTGGAGACTGAAACTAAAGAGCATGATGATAGTGATTTTCAGATCGTTGATGATTGTGGGCCAAGTTCCATACCTTGTTCGGTTCAGGTGCCTAGTCAAACAGAATTAGAGAATGACCGCTGTTATCAGCCACATGTTGAGTCATATGGGTTTCAGTATGGTATGCCTAGTTCAAGTCAAACTTTTCAACCACCAGATACACATGACTATGATTGTTATAACCAGTGGTTCAATTCAGATATTGGACAGGGGAGAGGCATCGAAGAACAGGAAATTGATCTAAATATAGGACACGAAGATGAACCATTTCTTAATGGTGCTAATTCTCCTATTGATCCTCTAATTACGTCGAGTGATGATGAAGATTACAATCCAGAGGATGATGATGCATCTAGTGATGAAGAATATCAACATAGTTTGGATCTAAATGTACAACCATTAGACGATGAATCCGGTTCCAGGCCAGAAATGGTGCAGCCGTTGCAGTGGAGTGAACCTTTCCCAGTTTATTCAGCAGTTAATTGGGATGCCATGCAAATTAGTGATAACACTGGAACATCACATGAACATGGAGCATGGGAGAGAGGTGGAGAGTTATTAATTGGGCAACAATTCGCTACAAAAAATGACGTTCAGCTTGCTGTCAAGGAATACTCACTGCGGATGCATCAGTCATTTATTGTGATCGAGTCAAATCCGACTATGTGGAATGTTATTTGTCCAAATAAGAGTACTGGTTGTATTTGGAGACTTCGAGCGTCCCAAAGGAGTAAGAGCGGATTGTGGGAGATTAGAAAGTATAATGGTCCGCATACTTGCACAAATCCCATGATAACCCAAGATCACAAGAAGTTAGATGTTTCTGTGATAGCATCAAGCATTCGTGGGATGGTTGAAGAGAGTCCTGATGTATCAATTAAGTTGATACAGGAGCGCATATCGGCAGATTTTTCCTGTCGAGCATCATACAGGAAAGCATGGTTAGCAAAGCAGAAATGCATTGAAAAGTTGTTTGGCAATTGGAGTGAAAGCTATAATCTATTGCCTAGATGGATGGCAGCCATGCGAGCGTCAAATCCTGGAACTGTTGTGGAATGGTTATTGGATAATAATCAAATGAATAATGAGTCCACAGTTCAGGAGAAGATGTTTCGCCGTGTCTTCTGGACATTCAAAGCATGTGTTGATGCATTTACTTTTTGCAAGCCTGTAATTCAAGTGGATGGGACTTTTTTGAGTGGCAAATATCGTGGGACGCTACTGATTGCTTCTACACAGGACGGCGACAGGTCACCTGTGCCTCTTGCATTTGCTATTGTCGAAGGTGAAGTTAAAAATGCATGGACGTGGTTTTTTAAGTTAGTTCGTCGTCACGTAGTTCGAGATCGACAAAATTTGGCGATAATTTCTGATCGTCATGTAAGTATATTGTCTTCGATTGCAAATCCTAGCGTGGGATGGAGTCCGCCACTTGCATATAATTTCTTTTGCTTGCGACATGTCGTTAGCAATTGGAATACGCACTTCAAGAACAAAACCCTAAAAATAAAAATCTACGCAGCAGGTATGTTTAAACTTTTTGAATGTACTATTTGTCATCATAGTAGTGCATTTGGCTTAGATGAACTATCTCTTAATATTCAAATGTTCATGACCCTATTTGACAGGTAGCCAATTTGAATCTCTTAAATTTAAAGAGTTTATGAAAGATATACAGGGTAGATGCGAAGATAATCGAGCTTGGACGTATGTAAAAGATCTTGATGAAGCGAAATGGACTTTGCAAGGAGATACCGAGGGGAGGCATTACGGCATGATGACCACTAATTTGGCTGAAAATATTAATGGCACATTAAAGGGTGTTCGCAACATGCCCATTACTGCCCTGGTTAGAGCGACATATTACAGGCTCAACACTATTTTCACTAAAAAGAGAGATGAAGCTGCTAATATGAGAGCTACTGGACAACAGTGGACCGAGTACGTCATAGGTAAGATGCGTGAAAATTCACGAGAGGCATCATCACATAAACCTCGTTTGTTCAACAGGGACACCGATTTATTTGAGGTGGAGGAGAGGTATAATATGAGAACCAGAACAGCTGGACGAACATTTGTTGTCAACCTGAATGAAAGAAGATGTAGTTGCGGAAAATTTAAAGCTCTCCATTTCCCATGCTCACATGCAATATCTGCTTGTGCATATGCTTCCCTCAATGAATGGTCTTATGTGGATTCGGTATATTCCATTGAAAATTTAGTGAATGCTTATCGTGGACAGTTTATGCCTATTGGCGGACAAGAATATTGGCCAGAGATCCCAGGGATATATATTTGCCCCAACCCCGCAATGTTGAGGAAGAAAAGGTCGTCCCGTCACAAATCGAATTCGAAATGAGATGAATTGGCGGGATCCAAATAGAACCCGGACAATAATAAAATGCAGTATTTGTCACATAGAAGGACATAATAGGCGACAATGTCCACTTAGAAGAATGCCTGATCCATGACTTAATTAGTTATATGTGCCTTATAATGTGTAATTTTTATGTTATTTTTAATCCAATTTTTAGTACTTATGTGAAATATTCTGTTTATGCGGCATCTAAGTGTTATATTCTGTAGCATAACTTCAATTTTTAATATGTTTCAATGAAATAAAAATTGCAATAATAACATACATGACTAAGCACAATATACATGACCAATAATAATCATATTATACATACAATAACAACATAATACTAATGCCTATAAGGGTATAAATGACTGCCGGTCCCACATCTAGGAGGCCTTCTCGCACGTGGTGACAGTTCTGCTTCATCATGTTGGGTTGCTGGAGGTGTCATATGCTCATCCATGTTCCCTGATGCAAATAATCTAGTCCCAGTCATGGCTGGACCATAAGACGGTCGTGTTGTGGGAAGGGTCATCGTGAGATCCGTCCATTCTCCCGGTAAGAATGGCTGTGAAGAAGAACCCGCATATGCATCAATCGTTGACTGGGGAGCACAAGAATCAACGCCAAATAAATTATACACAGGAGATTGTCCCGCATCATGTATATGTGTCGACATACCAAAATAGCTCTGATCCTGTGTAACCTGCACTGGATCGGGTGTATACATCACGTCCATCGAGGAACCAGGAATATCAAATTCACGAACTAATTGCGATGACCTCTCAGAATTTGAACTTGACCCCTGTTCAGCCCTAATAGAGTCTGTGGCAAATCGTCGTCGTGATGATGTGGCCTGTCATGCAGAAGACACATCTGCACTCCTAGATGACATAGTCGGCTGAGGAGCCATATGAGGTTGCATCACCTGTGGGAACATCCCATACTCCATAAACACTCCGGTTAGTTTCGTGACAAATTCTTGATATCGATCGTTTGAAATATTAGCAGATTGATAAGGCCAACCAGGCTGAGGTCACCACCCCTGCTGAGGTCCTTCCTGCTAAGGTCCCTCCTGCTGAGGTATCTCCTGTTGAGGTCTTCTGTGTTGAGGTCCAGGCTGCTGCTGAGGGGATTGCTGAGTTCCCCTTCCCTGCTGAGTACCCCTACCCTGTTGAGATCCCCAACCCTGCTGAGCTCCCCCCTGTTGAGATCTTTCATGCTCAAGTCCTCCATGTTGAGGTCCAGGTTGCTGATGAAAGGTTTGCTGAGTACCCCAACCCTGCTGAGTACCCCAACCCTGCTGAGTTTGAGGATGAGAAAATACCTGCAACATGACTCGTTATTGATGACTACTTCTCTATTGGAAATAAAATTGTAATTTAAAGCGAACAAAAAAAAAATTAAACACCGTGACTGTAATCAACTAACCTGTCCAGCGGCTATGGCATTTTCAGGTCGCATCCACCGACGTGTTATCCGGAAGTACCATGTCATATAATCGGCGTCGACACCAAATGGCTCGTCTAAATTAATAATATGCGCGGCTCGCTCATCCCACTGGAGAATGGGCTGAAAATGGTGCAACGTCCACAGCGTAGCCTGTTTTCCTCTCATATTGATACTGTGTAGCTTCGCATCATAAAAAGTTATTTCCCGTGGAATGTGTTGTCTACTGCCAAATTGACGCATAACTTGATCTGCGTTATGATGCTCCACGATGTAAAAACATATAAATGGCACCTTAGCAGCCCAAATCGCATGCCCCCTAGCACAATAGTCTAGCAGTAGTGCCATCAATGCCCTGCTATATGGCTGCCATACAATCTGTTCTCATCAAACATCAATTACATGATTAATATTTCGTTCAACAAATTCATACGATAAATTGACATAAATTAGTTGCTAGTAATAAGTATTCTTACATCATCAATTTTAAGTAGATCAAAGGCCCGTCGATACCCCTGCTGGTCCGAGCCGTAGACAATACTAGTCCAATCTAAAGGAGATTTCCACCTAAAATATTTCAAATATTACACTACTTTTAATTACGTTTAATGCACTAAAAAAATTATGTATATTCATTATGTCTATTATACTTTAATTCTAAATAAATTATCAAAATATAATATAATTTAAAATTTT
>QAOA01007155.1:0-49406 GCA_003255065.1 Cercis canadensis | reverse complement strand
CTGATGTATCAATTAAGTTGATACAGGAGCGCATATCGGCAGATTTTTCCTATCGAGCATCATACAGGAAAGCATGGTTAGCAAAGCAGAAATGCATTGAAAAGTTGTTTGGCAATTGGAGTGAAAGCTATAATCTATTGCCTAGATGGATGGCAGCCATGCGAGCGTCAAATCCTGGAACTGTTGTGGAATGGTTATTGGATAATAATCAAATGAATAATGAGTCCACAGTTCAGGAGAAGATGTTTCGCCGTGTCTTCTGGACATTCAAAGCATGTGTTGATGCATTTACTTTTTGTAAGCCTGTAATTCAAGTGGATGAGACTTTTTTGAGTGGCAAATATCGTGGGACGCTACTGATTGCTTCTACACAGGACGGCGACATGTCACCTGTGCCTCTTGCATTTGCTATTGTCGAAGGTGAAGTTAAAGATGCATGGACGTGGTTTTTGAAGTTAGTTCGTCGTCACGTAGTTCGAGATCGACAAAATTTGGCGATAATTTCTGATCGTCATGTAAGTATATTGTCTTCGATTGCAAATCCTAGCGTGGGATGGAGTCCGCCACTTGCATATAATTTCTTTTGCTTGCGACATGTCGTTAGCAATTGGAATACGCACTTCAAGAACAAAACCCTAAAAACAAAAATCTACGCAGCAGGTATGTTTAAACTTTTTGAATGTACTATTTGTCATCATAGTAGTGCATTTGGCTTAGATGAACTATCTCTTAATATTCAAATGTTCATGACCCTATTTGACAGGTAGCCAATTTGAATCTCTTAAATTTAAAGAGTTTATGAAAGATATACAGGGTAGATGCGAAGATAATCGAGCTTGGACGTATGTAAAAGATCTTGATGAAGCGAAATGGACTTTACAAGGAGATACCGAGGGGAGGCGTTACGGCATGATGACCACTAATTTGGCTGAAAATATTAATGGCACATTAAAGGGTATTCGCAACATGCCCATTACTGCCCTGGTTAGAGCGACATATTACAGGCTCAACACTATTTTCACTAAAAAGAGAGATGAAGCTGCTAATATGAGAGCTACTGGACAACAGTGGACCGAGTACGTCATAGGTAAGATGCGTGAAAATTCACAAGAGGCATCATCACATAAACCTCGTTTGTTCAACAGGGACACCGGTTTATTTGAGGTGGAGGAGAGGTATAATATGAGAACCAGAACAGCTGGACGAACATTTGTTGTGAACCTGAATGAAAGAAGATGTAGTTGCGGAAAATTTAAAGCTCTCCATTTCCCATGCTCACATGCAATATCTGTTTGTGCGTATGCTTCCCTCAATGAATGGTCTTATGTGGATTCGGTATACTCCATTGAAAATTTAGTGAATGCCTATCGTGGACAGTTTATGCCTATTGGCGGACAGGAATATTGGCCAGAGATCCCAGGGATATATATTTGCCCCAACCCCGCAATGTTGAGGAAGAAAGGTCGTCCCGTCACAAATCGAATTCGAAATGAGATGGATTGGCGGGATCCAAATAGAACCCGTACAATAATAAAATGCAGTATTTGTCGCACAGAAGGACATAATAGGCGGCAATGTCCACTTAGAAGAATGCCTGATCCATGACTTAATTAGTTATATGTGCCTTATAGTGTGTAATTTTTATGTTATTTTTAATCCAATTTTTAGTACTTATGTGAAATATTCTGTTTATGCGGCATCTAGGTGTTATATTCTGTAGCATAACTTCAATTTTTAATATGTTTCAATGAAATAAAAATTGCAATAATAACATACATGACTAAGCACAATATACATGACCAATAATAATCATATTATACATACAATAACAACATAATACTAATGCCTATAAGGGTATAAATGACTGCCGGTCCCACATCTAGGAGGCCTTCTCGCACGTGGTGACAGTTCTGCTTCATCATGTTGGGTTGCTGGAGGTGTCATATGCTCATCCATGTTCCCTGATGCAAATAATCTAGTCCCAGTCATGGCTGAATCATAAGACGGTCGTGTTGTAGGAAGGGTCATCGTGAGATCCGTCCATTCTCCCGGTAAGAATGGCTGTGAAGAAGAACCCGCATATGCATCAATCGCTGACTGGGGAGCACAAGAATCAACGCCAAATAAATTATACATAGGAGATTGTCCCGCATCATGTATATGTGTCGACATACCAAAATAGCTCTGATCCTGTGTAACCTGCACTGGATCGGGTGTATACATCACGTCCATCGAGGAACCAGGAATATCAAATTCACGAACTAATTGCGATGACCTCTCAGAATTTGAACTTGACCCCTGTTCAGCCCTAATAGAGTCTGTGGCAAATCGTCGTCGTGATGACGTGGCCTGTGATGCAGAAGACACATTTGCACTCCTAGATGACATAGTCGGCTGAGGAGCCATATGAGGTTGCATCACCTGTGGGAACATCCCATACTCCACAAACACTCCGGTTAGTTTCGTGACAAATTCTTGATATCGCTCGTTTGAAATATTAGCAGATTGATAAGGCCAACCAGGCTGAGGTCTCCACCCCTGCTGAGGTCCTTCCTGCTGAGGTCCCTCCTGCTGAGGTATCTCCTGTTGAGGTCTTCTGTGTTGAGGTCCAGGCTGCTGCTGAGGGGATTGCTGAGTTCCCCTTCCCTGCTGAGTACCCCAACCCTGTTCAGATCCCCAACCCTGCTGAGCTCCCCCCTGTTGAGATCTTTCATGCTCAAGTCCTCCATGTTGAGGTCCAGGTTGCTGATGAAAGGTTTGCTGAGTACCCCAACCCTGCTGAGTACCCCAACCCTGCTGAGTATTCCAACCCTGCTGAGTACCCCAACCCTGCTGAGTATTCCAACCCTGCTGAGTACCCCAACCCTGCTGAGTTTGAGGCTGAGAAAATACCTGCAACATGACTCGTTATTGATGACTACTTCTCTATTGGAAATAAAATAGTAATTTAAAGCGAACAAAAAAAAATTAAACACCGTGACTGTAATCAACTAACCTGTCCAGCGGCTATGGCATTTTCAGGTCGCATCCACCGACGTGTTATCCGGAAGTACCATGTCATATAATCGGCGTCGACACCAAATGGCTCGTCTAAATTAATAACATGCGCGGCTCGCTCATCCCACTGGAGAATGGGCTGAAAATGGTGCAACGTCCACAGCGTAGCCTGTTTTCCTCTCATATTGATACTGTGTAGCTTCGCATCATAAAAAGTTATTTCCCGTGGAATGTGTTGTCTACTGCCAAATTGACGCATAACTCGATCTGGGTTATGATGCTCCACGATGTAAAAACATATCAATGGCACCTTAGCAGCCCAAATCGCATGCCCCCTAGCACAATAGTCTGGCAGTAATGCCATCAATGCCCTGCTATATGGCTGCCATACAATCTGTTCTCATCAAACATCAATTACATGATTAATATTTCGTTCAACAAATTCATACGATAAATTGACATAAATTAGTTGCTAGTAATAAGTATTCTTACATCATCAATTTTAAGTAGATCAAAGGCCCGTCGATACCCCTGCTGGTCCGAGCCGTAGACAATACTAGTCCAATCTAAAGGAGATTTCCACCTAAAATATTTCAAATATTACACTACTTTTAATTACGTTTAATGCACTAAAAAAATTATGTATATTCATTATGTCTATTATACTTTAATTCTAAATAAATTATCAAAATATAATATAATTTAAAATTTTATTTACTGACCTACTCGCGAGTGGCCCAGTTAGATCACGATCAAGTCGTCTCGGAGCTATACACGGAAATCTCTCCCATGCCCAACACTGGACTAAAAAACAGCAACCTCCAAAGTTGTCAGCTTCCTCAAGAGAAGCCATGCAGAGATTCCTGTAAACATGAGCAAGACAAGCTGATCCCCAGCTAAATCCCCCAGCTTCCTCCCAATTTTCCAATAATTTTAAATACATCACATGCACAGTATTTCCAGTACGATCAGGCATAAGCCACATGCCAATGAGACGTAGTATATGTGCTCTGGCAAATTGCTGTACTATATCATCTGTAGCATCAGGTGGGCATTGATTAAATGTCAATGAAAGCCAGCTCAATTTCAGTCTCCCTCCAGCTATGGCTGAACCAGGTGGGGTTACGCCCAGCAATTCACGACAAACATCATTCCATGCATATCCGGTATACTCAGTTACTGAATGTCCATCAACGGGCAGACCAAGTATCACCTCTACATCTTGTAAGGTGATAGTACACTCACCAACAGGCATGTGAAATGTATGTGTTTCTGGCCTCCACCGTTCAATCAATGCACAAATTAATCCCACATCAATTAGGGTAGGTTCTATTTCTGCAACCCCACCAAAACCTGCCATTCTCACATATTCCATAATACGATCATCCGGTCTATGTATTTTACTGTGAGATCGAGGTCGAAACACTATATCAGCCTGTTTCAATTATTACTTAAAAAATTACAATACTTTACAAACAAAATTACAATAATCTATATGTCCAAAAATTCTATACATAATTACAAACAAAATTTATATAAAGTACTTACTCCAATATCCCAAACTTTTGTAGATATGTGATTTTTTTGTTCAGTCAATAATGTCGGATCTTGTGGTCCCGGTAGTAAAAATTGATCCGTCATATTTGCTTTACAGTGTGTAGATAAAATTGCAGCAAAATAAAAAAAATCTCAACTTGAGACTATAACAATGAGAACAACAATGCCAGTGCGGAAGCAAGAACAAAGAGGAAGAAGAAAGAAATTTGAAACTAAGAGCCACAGAGGAGGAAGAAAGATATTTGAAACTCGGAGGAAGAAGAAATAAATTTCATTCAGAAATGGGAGGAGTGCGGAGGAAGAGGGAAGAAAGGTAACAAAGTGCAGGGACTTTTCTGCCACGTGTCACGCTCTAATTGGGCCTCTGAATCAACGGACAGGGCGCGGGCACGTGTCGGCATGGGGAGCGTCCGGTCAAACGGTCCACTGCACCGTTGACTGACACACAGTCAGCACACTCAGCAGCTAACACACGCAATGGCCGAATGGGACAAAAGCGGACACGCCGTGGGGCCCACGGCGTGTCCTGCTGTGACGTGCCGCGTGGCCACCGGCGTGTCCGGTGGGCCCCGCGCATGTCAGCTTTCTTTTTTTTTTTAATTTTCCAATTTTAAAATTTGCATTATTTCGGTAATTTCCATAAAAACTACCCTAGATTGGTAAATAAGAATCTGAACTACCCTAATTTGGTCAAAAGGCCCTTTCTCTGACTCTCCTTTTATATCCCCTGCCAATATCTCTCCTTTCTCATTCTCACAGGCAAACGTACACAGAAAACTTGCAAGTAAATACAAGAAATGGAAATATCATTGGCCACAAATGCAATATGTGCTTGCATAGTGACAATAGTGGTATTGGGATGGAAGGTGCTGAACCGGGTTTGGCTCAGACCAAAGAGGCTCGAGAGACGGCTAAGAGAGCAAGGCCTTCAGGGCAATTCTTATCGCTTTCTCCTTGGGGACTCAAACCAAATTCTTCAGATGCAAAACGAAGCCAAATCCAAACCCATGAATCTTTCTGACGATATAGTACCGCGAGTCACAGCCTTCAACCTTCAAACAGTTAACAAATATGGTATGCTTACGCTTCCCTCCCTTATTTTATTCTCCAACTTGAATATAGAGTTCTATTGAAATTGTTTAGGCACACAGTTTAAGTTAGCTATTATGTTGTTGCTAAATTCCTATCTGGGTTTGTGGTGGCAGAGCAAAAGCTGCAAAATTTACCAGCTACTTGAATCTTGACCCTTTATCTTAGGGAGTGATGCTGAAATTGTTATAAACCATATCAGCAAAGAACTTGTTTTAAAATTCAAACCCACCTTGCTGAAAGAGGAAGCATAGTAAAAAATGTCAACCATTGGATACACAATTAGTCTATATATGGTTAGGATGCTTAATTGGCAGTATCTGAAGTCACTGTTGTCTGTTGCTATTAGCTCGTAAGTCATAGTCTTTGTTTCTGATTAACAAGGGTTTTGGGACCACCCCTATCCAATTGTATAATGGTTTTTGGAGCCTGGAAGGTATGTTGTTATTCCGTATTCTTCTTCCTTTTTCCAACGAATTGCCTCTTAGTAAACAAGGAAATTCATGTCACACAACATGCTTGGCTTGAATTTCTCACCTACACCTTTTGAGTAATCAATGCCTTTACATTATAATATATAATTCTTTGACTATGTCAATTTTGATTCTGGAATCTGGATAGTATATGCCTGTGATCTTGTTAGATTATTAGATGAAGACTAGTTCAATCAAAAGTTGCTGATAACACATCAAATGTACAGGGAAAAATGCTTTTATATGGCTTGGCACAAGACCAAGAGTGCTCATCACAGACCCTGAGCTAATCAAAGATATCCTTAACAAGAATTATGATTTCCCAAAACCTGCACCAAATCCGTATTTCAAGTTACTAGTCGCTGGTCTGGCAACCCATGAGGGCGAGAAGTGGGCTAAACACAGAAAGCTTATAAATCCTGCTTTCAATTTAGAAAAATTGAAGGTTACTTTATTTGCCCTTTTACTGCTTATGAGATCAATTTGGATGTCTTCATAAAACATATAGCAAAGGAGTTTAGGAAGTCATTTTTTAGTTTACTTTCATATATGTATATATATGAAAAGCTTACACTCCACTGAATTGCTGTAGCCTCTAGTTATTTTCATGATCATCCTCTTCAAGAAAATATTTGGCATGGCATAGTTCTCATGAGTTCAACCTGCAACAACCAAGCAACGCGCTTTTTATCTGTCTGCTATGTGTGATACATAGAGTTTTTAACTCCTTATTGTTTCTTTATTCTGCCACAGATTATGTTACCAACATTCTTCCAAAGCTGCAATGGTATGATAAGCAAATGGGAGGCAATGTTGTCTTCAGATGGATCATGTGAGATGGATGTATGGCCTTTCCTCCAGAATTTGAGTTGCGATGCCATTTCGCGAACAGCATTTGGAAGTAGCTATGAAGAAGGACAAAGAATATTTCAACTTTTAAGAGAACAAGCTCAACTTGCATTTAAAGTTTTCATGAGAGCTAACATTCCAGGGTGGAGGTAAGACTACTATGTATATCAGATATAGTTGATGGCCACAGCAGGTTCATTAAATTACTTTTATTTAAATGAACTAGGCTTACCACAAATTTACAAGAAAAAACTATTACCAGACCACATTAATTTCCCGTTAAGTTTCTATCAAATTAATAAGAAACTATGATATCTCATAGTATCAATGATAAACCCTTTGATGTTGGAAAACCAGAAGTGTTGACAGTACAAGCACTCAATGGCTAGTTGATCCATGACCTTAGGAAAGAGCGCTTCTTTCATGTCATCTTTATTATCACTGGT
Organism: Cercis canadensis; assembly: GCA_003255065.1. NCBI lineage: Eukaryota > Viridiplantae > Streptophyta > Magnoliopsida > Fabales > Fabaceae > Cercis > Cercis canadensis. Next base: position 41,995 of record QAOA01007155.1, on the reverse strand, counting down.
TGTGTTTACTCGTAGGTTTTTACCTTCCAAGACGCATAGGAGGATGAAAGAAATTGTAAGAGATATGGAAACATCACTTAAGGGTATCATTAATAAAAGAGAGAAAGCACTGAAGGCAGGTGAAGCCACAATGAATGACTTATTAGGCATACTTTGGGAATCAAATCAAAAGGAAATTCTAGAACATGGAAACAACAAGAATGATGGAATGAGTATTCAAGATGTCATCGAGGAATGCAAGCTATTCTACCTTGCAGGGCAAGAGACAACTTCTTCTTTGCTGGTATGGACTATGGTGTTGCTGAGTAGGTACCCGGATTGGCAAGAACGCGCAAGGGAGGAAGTCTTGCAAATCTTTGGCAATCAAAATCCAGATTTTGATGGTTTAAGTCACCTTAAGATAGTGAGTGTTGTATGCTTCTCTTGATAATCAATAATATGCCCTTGTTGCCACTGACTATTACCTTGACATCTTTTGCTACAGGTGACAATGATTCTGTATGAAGTTATGAGGTTATACCCACCAGCAGTTGCGCTAGCTAGAACTATTCACAGTGATATAAAACTTGGAAACCTGATATTACCTGCAGGAGTGGACCTTTCCATACCAATACTTCAGGTTCACCATGACCATGGACTTTGGGGTGACGATGCTGATGAGTTCAAACCAGAGAGGTTTTCTGAAGGAGTTTCAGAGGCAAGAAAAGGCCAAGTTTCATTCTTGCCATTTGGATGGGGTCCTAGAATATGTATTGGGCAAAATTTTTCCATGTTGGAAGCAAAGATGTCTGTGTCACTAATTCTACAACGGTTCTCTTTTGAGCTTTCCCCAACTTACACTCATGCTCCACACACTGTACTTACTCTTCAACCACAATATGGTGCTCAGATCATTTTACACAAACTGTAACCTATAAAATAGGATGAAATTCTATATACACATTGGAGATACCGAGATAGTGTGTAAGATCTCACTCATGAAACAGAATAATCACAAAGTTGAAGATATAATTTTATAAAGCTGTATTAGGCAAAGAAAATATGTGCTTCAGGCACTTCAAAGTAATTTGTATTTCACTTGGGATAACTTTCCCATATATATTGTTGTATTTAATTATATGCCAATGTATAAATATGCCACTTCAGCTCTGCTACTTGCCACGTGTGTTTTTGTTGGCCACTTTTATACGAAGTTATAATAGTAGGGGTTGGTGACATAACCCTAATTACAAAATTTTCTAATTATAACGATTCAATTAGACCAAAAAGTGTTATTAATTTAAAAAATTACATAAATTTCTCTGGTATCATAATTTGAAGGGAGAGTTTTTGTTATGTTTTTTTATCATTAGATAAATAAAATTAAAATTTTTAATTCTGAATATGAAAAACTTTAATCTTTTTTATTATATTTGTTTTTTTAGCTGTATTTACAATTAAAGATATTAGAAATATATATATATATATATATATATATATATATGTATAAATTATACACCAAATATATGAATTTTTCTTATAATAATATTTTTTAAAGAAAATTTTATGTAATTTTTAATAAAAAAATTAATTATCTAATTTAATAAAATCCGATAGCAGAGATAAGTAATTTATTCTTTTTTAAAATTTAAAAAATTATTATTTAATTCAAAATGTTGGAATTTCAATTTAACTACCACATAAAAAATATTTCTTTGTATTATGTAATTAACAAAATAAATAATAATATCAAAAAATAATTCATCACCATATGAAAAGAATCTTTCATAATCAAATGGTACAAATATTCTTTTCAACCAAGCAAGAATTTTTTAAAAATTAAAAAATGGGTCTTGGCCTCTTGTCTTCCTTATCCAGAATAGTTACACACAGAATCACTTCCACAGGAAAAGCGAGAAATGGAAGTATCATCACTCGCCACAACTGCAATCTCTGTTTTCATAGTGACAGTACTGATATTGGGATGGAAGGTGCTGAATTGGTTGTGGCTAAGGCCAAAGAAGATGGAGATGCTGCTAAGAGAGCAAGGCCTTCAAGGAAATCCATACCGTCTTCTCGTTGGGGACTTAAAGCAAATGTTTAAGATGCGAAAGGAAGCCAAATCCAAACCCATCAATCTCTCGGACGATATAGTGCCACGTGTCTTCTCCTTCAACCTTCAAACTGTGAACAAATATGGTACGCTGGCTTAAGCTTTTCTCTTCTTCTCCGCAATTTTCTTCTCCAGCTTGAAAATAGTATGTGGATACACCAGGAAGCTTTACCAAAGCTCAATATTTGGGCATAGAGTCAAGTTTCTGTCTAATTTTGTAGTGGCAAAGGCAAAAGCTTAAAAATTTACCCTCGTTGTTGAAAACTCAATTGCCAAAAACCTTGTTATGAAGTGTGAGCCAAGATATTTAATGAAGGAAAGCTAGAAGCTGGGTGAGAATTGAGAAATTTCTTCCATCATTTTAAGACACAAAGTAGTCCATGTGGCTTAAGTGCTTAATTGGTCAGTATTTGAACTCACTGGTGCATCTAGTTCTGTTGCTCATAATCTTTGTCCCTGGAAACTGTCTAACAAATTTTTGGGTCCATCCCTCTTCAATTGTTTTATTAATTTGGAAGCCTGGAAGGGAATGGTGTTGTTCTGTAGTCTGTACTCTTCCATTTTCTAGTTAATTGCACCTTTTGAAGAATCAATACCTTTACAATATCATATTTGTCTTTAAGTATCTCAATTTTTTGATTCTGGATAATTTATGCCAATGATAACGTTATAATGTCACTTTTTCCTGATGTAGCTCACTATTTGTATGTAATCCATGTTCATATAAAATTGCACATATAGGGACTGCTGATTCGGTTCAACTCCTGGATTTATTTATTTTGAATCATTAGTTTAAGCCTCATTCTATTAAATATTGCGGATAACACAAATAATTTGCAGGCAAAAATTGTTTCATGTGGTTTGGCCCAACACCAAGGCTGATCATCACAGACCCTGAGCTAATCAAAGATGTCCTTAACAAGATCTATGACTTCCCAAAACCTAAATCAAATCCACTTGTCAAGTTACTGGCCACTGGTCTAGTAGACTATGACGGTGAGAAGTGGGCTAAACACAGAAAAATTATCAATCCTGCATTCAATATAGAAAAATTGAAGGTAGCTTGCTTGCCCTTTACGTGTTTATACCTTTAGTAACATCAATATAGAAATATGTTGGAAAGGTACTTTGGAATTTAATTATAAGTTTCCTTCTTTTATATGAAATGTTACTTCCCATTGAATTGCTGTTGGTATTTCATGAGCATTCTCTTACTTCAAGGAAAATATTCAGTGTGCCACAGTTCTCTTGTTTGACCTGCAACTTATACTTTATAGATGTCATTTTCTTGCTTTCCAAGCAGCATATTCTGTTTTTTGATGTGCTTAGTGTGATGCTGAGAATTTCAATTCCCTATTATTTCTTCATGCTGCCACAGGTTATGTTACCAACATTTTCTAAAAGCTGCCATGATATGATTACCAAATGGGAGGCAATGTTGTCCCCAGATGGATCATGTGAGATGGATGTATGGCCTTTCCTTCAGAATTTGTCTTGTGATGTTATTTCTAGAACTGGATTTGGAAGTAGCTATGAAGAAGGAAGAAGAATATTTCAACTTTTAAAAGAGCAAGCTGAACTTACAATGAAAGTTTTCATGAGAATTTACATTCCAGGGTGGAGGTAAGACTACTCTGTGTATCTGGCTACAGATGGTTAATTAAATCAGTTTCTTAGCATTGCGATAGGCATACCATGAATTCATATAGGAAACAAATGTTATGTGCTCACATTTGCACTCAAGTTTCTATGAAATGTGTTTTAAATGACACCAAATTTACCAAATGCTACCATGGGAAAAATTGATTTCTCAGAGTTGCAATGGCAAAGTACCGACTGTTGGAAAACCAACCTATATTAACTGATGACAGAACCGCTCAATGGCTAGTTGGTCCATGACCTTAAAAAATATCACCTCCTTCTTGCCATCACAATTACCAATTGCTGTGTCTATCATAGGTTTCTACCTACTAGTACCCGCAGGAGGATGAAGGAAATTGCCCGAGACATACAAGCTTCACTTCAGGATATAATTAATAGAAGAGAGAAAGCAATGAAAGAAGGTGAAGCCACCAAGGAAGACTTATTAGGCGTTCTTTTGGAATCAAATCACAAGGAGATTCAAGAACATGGAAACAATAAGAATGATGGGATGACTATTCAAGATGTTATTGAGGAATGCAAGCTATTCTACTTTGCAGGGCAAGAGACCACTTCTTCTTTGCTATTGTGGACTATGGTGTTGTTGAGTAGGTACCCCGATTGGCAATCACGTGCAAGGGAGGAAGTTTTGCAAGTCTTTGGCAACCAAAACCCAGACTTTGATGGGTTAAGTCACCTTAAGATTGTAAGTGTCATATGGTTGTCTTTATAATGAACACTATGCTCGTGTTGGCACTGACTATTACCATGACATCTTTTCCTACAGGTAACTATGATTTTATATGAGGTTCTCAGGTTATACCCACCAGCACTTATGGTTGTTAGAACTGTCAACAGGGATATGAAACTTGGAAAACTGCTATTACCAGCAGGAGTGGAAGTTACCTTACCAATAATTCTGGTTCACCATAACCATGAACTCTGGGGTGAAGATGCAAAGGAGTTCAAACCAGAGAGGTTTTCTGAAGGAGTTTCGAAGGCAACAAAAGGCCAAGTTTCATTCTTTCCATTTGGATGGGGCCCTAGGATATGTATTGGGCAAAACTTTGCCATATTGGAAGCAAAGATGGCTTTGTCAATGATTCTACAACATTTCTCTTTTGAGCTTTCCCCAGCCTACAGTCATGCTCCGCACACTATAATTACTCTTCAGCCACAGCATGGTGCTCATGTCATTTTACATAAACTGTGACTGTAAATAAAATAGTAAACTCTCGTTGCATCTTTCTTATCAAGAAGCCACAGCTGGAGAGATTATGTGTATACATCTAATAGTATTTACTTGTGGAAAACCCCTTTTGGAATCTATCAAATGTATTAATTTGGTACTGTATCCAATTGAATGAAATCTAATCTTAAAATTGATCTCAATTGAAGTCGCCACTAATTCACGAGTGAGTTCAATTACAATGGCCACTCATCACTACATGCAATCTAACAAGGTATTTGTACAATTTAGTAACCTAATTTAAACCGTATATAACTTTATAGAATTTGATTCAATTTCATTTAAATTGGAATTGTTTTGTGGGAAATTGAAAAAGCTTCAATTTCCGACAATTGTATTGATTATGAGATATTTTTATTGGAGGATTCCTTTTCGGGGGTTTTTATACATTTTGGGATCCCTCTTAGGTAATTTGTGTATTATGACAATCGCAATGTTAAATCAATTTTGGGGGAGCTACATTTTGTTATTTTAATAACTCAATATCCAATTTTAAAATAACACATAAGTTTGGGGGTCATTTTAATATCTCAAGTGGTATGATTATGAATATTACTTTATTTCACTAAACATGTGGGCTTGGTAGAATAAATGAAAAAAAAATTATTTTAATTATCAATTTTACTTGGGGTATAAACTGCTTTTTTGTTTTTCTAACTGCAAGGTGCCATTAGAAAAAGAGTTTTTCATATTCAACATGAAATGGGAAGCATAGGCCTCCCATATTTGTTGACTATTGACGGACAAAGGTGCTATTAATTAGTAATTATCAAAGAATCTCACCCACGATTTGCCACAGCGTGTCTTCTCCTTTGTCCATCAAATAGTCAACAAATATGGTAGGCCTATGCTTCCCATTCTTCTTATCCTTCAATTTTCATATTCAACATGAATACAAGTTTATAACAAATAACATGATTAGTTCAGTTTTAGTTTATGCAAATCTTAGATCATTTGTTTAAGCGATATTCCAATGTTACCAATAACACATAATATGCAGGTAACAGTTCTTGTATACATGGCTTGGCCCCAATACCATTGTTGATAATCACAGACCCAGAGCAAATCAAGGATATCTTTAATAGGATAAATGACTTCCCAAAACCTGACCGAAGTCCAGGTTTCAAGTCATTTGGTCACTGGCCACTGGTATCACAACTTATGAGGGTGCTATGTGGGCTAAACACAGAAATATCATCAATCCAGCATTCAGTTAAGAAAAATTGAAGGTTAGTTTCTTGCCCTTTAACCTGCAACACATACTTTATAAAGTTTTTCTTTCTTTCTTTCTGAGCAATGAGCTCTATAAGTTTATGTGCTTACTGTCATACAGAGAATCTTAATTCTCAATTTCTTCCTTTTCATCAGACTATGCTACCCACATTTTTCCAGAGTTGCAATGATATGATTAGCACATGAGAGACAATGTTGTCTTCAAATGGATCATGTGAAACGGATGTATGGCCTCACCTACAGAATTTGCCTGGTGATGTTATTTCTCGAACAGCATTTGGAAGTAGCCATGAAGAAGGAAACAGGATATTTAGACTCATGAAAGAGCGAGCTCCATTTGCAACCAAAGAAATTTTACAGCTCACATTCCAGGGTGGAGGTAAAACTATACTACTCTATATATCAGATAAAATTGATGGCTGCAGCAGGTTCAAGTTCACCATTTCAGTAAATTAGCACAGGAGAGAACTATTATCAGATCACAAAATTGTTTCAGACAACACCAAATTTACCAGATAATATAAGGGTAAATGTGGTAAGAGGTATCATAGAATTGTAAAAGCAAAGTTCTTGCTGTTGAAAAACCAACCTCTGCCAATTGTTGACGAATAACCACTTATGGCCAGTTGATCCATGACCTTAATTAGGAAAGAGAACTTCTAGCATGTCATTATAATTGTCTCCTGGTTGTGTTTATTTGCAGGTTTCTACCTACTAGAACCCATAGGAGGATGAAGGAAATTGATAGAGAAATACAAGTTTCACTTAAGGGAATCATCAACAAAAGGGAGAAAGCACTAAAGACAGGTGAAGCAACTATTTGGAATCCTATTGGAATCAAATCAGAAGGAAATTCAAGAGCACGGAAAAGTTAAGAATGTGGGAACGACTATTCAAGATGTTATTGATGAATGCTAGCTAGTCTACTTTGCTGGGTAAGAGACTACTTCTGTTTTGCTGGTTTGGACTAAGGTGCTGCTGAGTAGGCACCCTGAATTTTGCTTACATGCACCGTGCTCAAGGACATGAAACTTGGAAACCTAATACTACCTGCTAGAGTGCAGCTCGGCTTATCAGTACTTCTGATTCACCATGACCATGAACTCTGGGGTGATGATGCAGTGACTTCAATTCATTCCTGCCATTTGGATGGGTTCCTAGAATATGCATTGGCCAAAACTTTGCCATGTTGGAAGCCAAGATGGCTCTATCAATGATTCTACGTTTCTCTTTAGAGCTTTCCTTGGCCTATACTCATGCTCCACACATTGTAATTACTCTTCAGCCACAATATGGTGCTCATGTTATTTTACATAAACTGTAACTATAGGAAATTAGTGAAGTACTTATAATCTTAATAGAGAAGTAGATCTTATAATCTTCATATGTAAACATAAAATGATACCATGATACCAGAACATCACTAAATATGTCTCCACTTAGAAAACATGCTTCATCCTTGCTCTGCTTTGCAAGGCACTTCGCCATGTTAGAAGACCAAAAAGCAATGTCCATAAATATTTCTGCGACATTTCTCCTTACAACTTTTCCACGCCTGTGCTAATGCTACTTCCTATCTAAATACTCTTCATCCACAGAATGGGTACAACAACATTGTACATAAACTGTAGTTATAAACTTCAAACATTTCGCAAATTGTTGAGGCTATTCCAACTTGAACCAATGCCCACATTCAATTTGCTATTTCTGCGGGTAAAGGTATGATATTAGAAAATTTTGAACTTTCTGTATCATTAGTGTAAAATATTATATTGACAGGAGATAGTTCATTTGAAATTGCATTCAACCCTGCAAATCCAAAATAAGTGCCTGGGGGTGTTCTGCTTTCAATTAAAATCAGAGGTAACTCCAAAAAATTTACATTTTGGGTTAAAAGATAAAAACCTTAAAACTATATGAGGAATAGTATGCTTAATGAAGTCCATAAGAGGAAAAATTGATGTTTGGGAGGGAAGAAATTTCGGGCAGTTCCCTGAATTTAACATGAGAGAAATCATGTAAAACCTTGAGAGTACCCCAAAATCAGATCTTGGCCGGGTGAAATTGAGCTCTCACACACCCTGATTGTACAGCTGAGAGCCCATTGGAACGGCCGAAAACACATACTCAGAAGCATAAGAAAAGAAAATTCGAGAGGAAGAAGAGGAACATGTACAAGACCTTTCTATCAATTTGCAAAATAGAAATGGAAGAATCTAGTTGCAGAGATGAAGAAAGGAATTAGGGTTTTCTCTATGCCCCCAACGGAACTCAGGCGCCATTATAGAGCTGAATCGCCCGGTTCTCTCAACAAGGCACATGAAAAAACCTAGCATGGATTTCGTCGCTATTTATTCAGACCTAGGTCGGCGCCAAATGTCTCTTTTGCCCTCCTTGCGGCGCGTTTCGCTCGTTTAAGTTTTCCTTCTTATTAATAATGAGTCACCGATCGACTCACCGATTGGGACATTTTGTAAAAAAAAAAATTGGACTGATTATTTTACGAACAAATTGAGTCTAATAATACATATTTATAAAAAATTTGCATAAAATAAGTATTTTTTAAGTTATTGCATTTTTAAATATTTTATTATTATTTTAATCATAGTAAACACACGTTTTATCAATGTAAAACGTGTATAAATTGAACACATTTTAAAATATTTTTTTTAAAAACGTCTTTATTATTCACTAAAAATAGATGTGAAAAAATATGAAGGGAAGCACGCTTTACAGATAAAGTCTGTTCCAAATTGACATACTTTACAGATAAAGGTTTTCACCCCCCCTAAAAAACGTTCCTCACCCCCCTTACCTCCTTCCTAAAGCGTTTTCACCCCTCCCCCATAAAGCGTGTTCCCACTCCCCCTCTCCCTCCTAATTTCTTCTTCCTCTGTAATCACCCCTTAGCATGGATTTCGTCACTATTTATTTAGACCTAGGTTGGCGCCAAATGTCTCTTTTGCCCTCCTTGCGGCACATTTTGCTCGCTTAAGTTTTTTCCTCTTAATAATGAGTCACCAACTCACCGATTGAGACATTTTAAAAAAAAATAAAATTGGACTGATTATTTAGGCTGTCTTACGGTAAATTGACTGTAATAAGACAGTTTTACAAACTATTTACATAAAAATGGTATTTTTTAAATTATTTATCTAAAATAAGTACTTTTAAATATTTTATTATTATTTCAGTCATAATAAATATATGTTTTATCTGTTAAAGCGTGTATAAATTGAATACGTTTTAAAATATTTTTCCTAAAAGTGTGTCTACTATTCACTAAAAATAGACATGAAAAAATATGAAGAGAAACATGTTTTACAGGTAAAATGTGTTTCAAAGGGACACACTTTACAAAAATAAAGGTTTTCACCCTCCTTGCAAAGCGTGTTCCTCACCCCTCCTTCCCTCCTTCCTAAAGCGTTTTCACCCTTCCCCCTCACCCTCCTAATTTCTTCCTAATTTCTTCTTTTCCATTGTCTTATTTTATTTAAGTAGTGGTTACATATTATAATAAAAAAGATAGAATAACTAAATAATTATTTTTCTTGTTATATCCTAATGGACTAATTAATTAATTCAAACTCTAAAGTAATATCTTCAATTATTACTCTACATCATTAGCTTTATTAATTATTGAATCCATACTAATTTTTTTTTACTTATTTTTTTCCCAATAAGTTAAAAGTTTTTTGCAAGAAAAATAATTATTTAGTTATTATATCTTTTTATTATAATATGTAATTACTACTTAAATAAAATAAGACAATGAAAAAGAAGAAATTTGGGTGAAAAAGAAGAAATTCGGCGGGGGAGGGATTACAGAGGAAGAAGAAATTAGGAGGGAGAGAGGGGGGGGAGGTGTGAAAACACTTTATTTGTAAAACGTGTCCCTTTGGATCACGCTAAAGCGTGTTCACCTTCATGCTTTTTCACGTTCATTTTCAGTGACTAATACACATACTTTTGAGAAAAATACTCTAAAGTATATTCAATTTATATACATTTTACACTAATAAAGCGTGTTTTATTATGGCTGAAATAATAATAAAATATTTAAAAATACCATTTTTAGGTAAATAGTTTAAAAAAATGTCTCTTTTGTGTAAATAATTTGTAGAACTGTATTATTATAATCAATTTGCCCTGTATTACAGTAAGAGAAACAAAATTAAGCATTTATTGTATTTTATAACTAATTATTTAAATATTATTATTTTTAAAAAATTAAAAATTAAAAAAATTCATACAAGTGGGGAGCACCAGATGTCCCAATTGCCATGCAACATGTTCCCATTGGATGTACCACATGGCTACTGGCGTGTCTGGTCTTGCCCACTTCACACCGACTTTGGCGCTTTGGTACTTGGGAAAAGACAAAAATGTAGAAACTCGTAACCTTTTCGTCGTCTTGCTTTCCCATTTTCAACTATAAAGTAAAATTGAAATTATCCAAATAGAGTGAGATATGCATGAAGTGGATGACATTAGTCTTGCTTCAAAAAGGAAAAGTAAATTAATTAATGCAATGGACAAGACCAGACACACTAATAGTCACACAGCGCATGTGGTAGGGACATGCTACATGACAACCGACACGTCCAATAGTCCCTACTTGTCTAATTTTTTTTTAATTTTTAATTTTTTAAAAATAGTAATATTTAAGTAATTAAATTACAAAATGTTAATAAATGTGTAATTTTATTTCTGAATAATAATATCCATGTCAAATAGCCTGATTATTTTTACATTACCAAAATATAAAATTGAAATTGTTTGTGGTATAGTTTTAAGAAAAAAAAAAAACCTACCTTTTAATGTTGAATAACCACATTTTTTAACAAATTAACCACTTCATTGACAATTATCAATATTTGCACTCGTGATATATTTTTTTTTTCTACATGACATTTAGCATCTATTATTCCAGTCAATATTGTTTGTGGAGTTTTTTTGTTAGTTCAAGTATTCCATCAAAAGTCCATAGAGTTAATATATGTTTCTTAAATAAAATTAACTCAGATTAAGTATATATTTGAATTAGCTTATAAATAATAAGTTATGTATTTAATTAATTACAGGTAGAATTGATGATGAAAAAATTTATTTATGTTTAGATATGTCAGTTTGAAAGCGATTTATAATAATAAGTTCTCATTTAGATTGTATAAAAAAAAACCGCTTTTGTGTAATAAATATCGATGGTCAATTAGGTAAAAAGCAAAAATAGTGTTAAAATAAGCAAATAAGTAAATAACATAATTGTTTGTTAATTTGAAAGGCAAAACATAAAAAGCAATTGTAAATAAATGTTAAGTTTGTTTGTTCAACACACTTCATTCCTCCTCTTGCTTAATTGTAAGCAACAACTATCTAGTTTGACAACAAAGAATTTACAACCTTTCTCTGAAAATTATAGTCCAGAAACCCAGAAAAAATATAAATTTCCTTTTCTGCCACAAATTTCTTGAGACTAACCATTCATTCCCAGGCCTTCAACTGGGACCTCTCAACTCTAAAACAATTCAGAAATCCTAATTATTTTTTCCTTGAACATAAAACGTATTCTTCCAGAGTCCTATACCTCACCAAGTAAGCAATTCAAAGTCACCTCCTCCCAAGTGAGAGAGAGAGAGAGAGAGAGGTTTAAACATTTCCAGAAGTGCATTTATAGGCATAAAAACTGGGATTTATAATTTGGCACCAATAACTTAGCATTAGCTCATATAAATGATTGGTCTTCAAGAGTTAAGTTTCTAAATATCTATTTAGAGACCAGAATATTATATACTTTGAACAAGGGGAAAAAAAAGACATCTCAAATAAAGAGAACTGGAAATAAGTCAATGCCAGTAGCACCTTCTTTAAACTATCTTCATTATGCTCAATGACCCAGCGATCCAAAGCCATCAATTGGCCAAGCCTAATAACACAATAACAGTATTTGAAAAATCTTTCGCACAAAATTCAAAGCCAAAAAAAATTAAGAAAAAGAAGATAATGTTGCACTTGTCAGTGGTTAACAACATGCAAATTACTTATAACCAAAATAGGACTAGTAAGGCATAAAATAATACACCTAAATAATCAAAAGGACCAATTTCCATCCTAGATATTAAAAAATTCTAGTCTCACTTCTAAACCAGTACATGTTTCCCAGTGCATATATTAGAATGAAATGAAACATAGAAGTAGTAATAGACTAACATAACAGTATCATCACATACCTAGTTCACTCTTAAATTATGAGTAAATGAATATAATTTATACTATCAAACCACATGACACTAACAGATAGGAAAATTGCAAGATCAGGCCCTGTAAACCTCAAAACATAGGAGAATATATATATATATATAGAGAGAGAGAGAGACAGAGGAGAGTATAGCTGAGCATAATATGCAGCACAAAACTCACCCTGCAAAGCACTTTTCCTTGTATAAGGCCATAAGGAACAGGACCAAAATGCCGCGAATCACGGGACCAATAGATGTTATCCCCCTGAATCCAAGCGTGCCCCTTTGGCACCTATGAGTAGAAAATATTATAAATTAAGCAACAAACCAATCAAATCAACAAAAATAAAAATAAAAAATTTAACAGAAGAGACAACGAGGAAACCACAAACAGCTTCAGATCATAAACTTTAAGCATGGAGCAAGAGAATGAATGTAGGTAATGATTATAATAGATGTGTCATAAGCTGAAAAAAATAATAATAATGTGTTAGGATACGACCAAGGGGACTGGATTGAAATGATACTGTGACCAACATGACATGGATTTTAGTAAACACAAGAGCAGGTTAGCATATAGATGTTATAATTCAAGAAAGCTTACAGTTGAATAATGAAATATCTTATCACCTCAGCCCTAAGCATTGTGAAGTTTAAAGTAACACAGTTTTCTTTTTTTTTGTGGGTTGCATACCAACACAGCAAGTCACGTGAGCAAATATCTCATTTATTACCATTAGTGTTATAAAAGAACTGGTAATAAAGTGGGCAAAGTAGATAATGTCAATCATCAAGACCCATTTCAAGCAATGTGCAGTGCCTGTATGAGGCATTTAAAAAATTACCAATATTTGCATGGTTTCCTAGGCAAAATAGCTGAGAGAAAAATAGATAACATGTTACCTTCGGGAGGGTGAGGTCACAATTATATAAGCAATAAACTATTTTGTAAGTTGAACCACTTTTAATAGCCAACAGTACTGAACCCACATATTTCACTAAATTTCCTTCTAGTTTCATCATATACTTACTAATAACTGCTTAGCAGGGATGGCATAGGACACATTTGAAGCTATCAGTAAAGGAAATACGTCACTTTTGTTCTAATTGTAAAGCAAAAGGTGGGAGTTCACTCTAAGCATTTTCTTAGTTCTGCATGTTCATTCATTGAAAATGTCCCTTAATATCTGAATAGCTGAAGTAGGAGCAACAACCATAAGCTACAAAGTACATACAGGGACAGCTAAGGAAAATAGTTTAGTAAGTACTAAGTAATATTCTGTAGAATGGGTAACAGTCACCAACTTACTCGTGCATGATGAATACACGCAATGTAAAAGATCCAATTCATGACTCATGTTCTAACTTTCAAGCAAGTCGTCGAACTTTCAAGCAACTCGTGCATCTCAATGTTCTATAAATAAGAAAGATCATTACTTACTCATGCATGTAGAATGTAAGATAAAATAAAAGTTCAATTTTTTATTATGTGGTGTAGAGAGGGTAACTTGAATACAAGAGTGACATACTAGTAGAATCAGAACAAATGGAACACCAACTTAAAAGCATTAACCATTTGAGCAATGCCCACATCAAAATTGCTTCAACTCGCTGTAAGACTACACCATAAACTATCAAGTACGCATTTTTCATTCTAACTTCCAACAAGGAATCCAAGTTGGTACGATAATTTGACTAAACTAATGAAAAACACACTAACTTGGCGATAAGAGCAAAAGGGTAAACAAATCATTAAACATACACACCACTGCAGTATGAGTTGCATCACCCCGCGCAGGATCAAAGTAAGTGACCGTGTCCCCTTCCATGCCCAAAATGCGCTTGGTCAAAACCCGTCTAGGGTTCAGCGGCGATTGAACCGACACCATATCTCCTATCTGAAACTTGCCCAGCCGTGGAGACACATGTTCAACGAGAAGCACATCGCCGGCCAGATTTAAGGTGGGGAGCATGCTTATACCGTGCACCTGAAAGCATCGAATTAAGGGGTTAATCAATTGGGGAAAGTAGAAGAAACAAGGGGAAGAGAAAAAGGGTAATCTTTGTTGAGATTGCGTACATGATGCGAAGAGAAAAGGTAGTTACTGGTCACATGGAGACAGCAGAGGAACCTTGCTACTATCCCTGCGTGCTCCAATGCATCCTTCACTATGTTTCGCAATTCCCCGGTTGAACCAAGGAACCTCATCTCTCTCTCTCTCTCTCTCTCTCTCTCTCTCTGCTGCCTGCGAGCTATAGTGGAGAAAGTGTATTTTTCTTCTGCAGTCTGTATCGTATTTTGAATATTTTCCTCCTTTAGATGGTAGTCTGTAATAATTTTCTTTGCTCACAAGAAAGAAGAAAATAAAAGGAGAAAATTGGGGGAAAAACAATATTTTTGTGTTAAAACATAGAGAAATACTCTTTAGGCATTATTTTATTAAAACAATATCTTCGTATTTTTTAACACCAGTAAGGCTGTATAGTGTGCACAGAATTCAACTGCTGAAGGGAGTTAAGAGAAACAGAACAAATAATTTTTAAGCAATTTTCATTTGCTGTCCTCTCCCTCACTGTTTTCTACATCAATATAAATAAAATGGGGGGGAAAATATATACTGTAGTCTGCAGACATTATCACTTTCCTCAAGCATGATATGATACAACAATGGAATATTCTATTTTTCTACTAACTTAATTTGAAGGAAGCTGCAAATTTAATATGATGAGGAAGTGTGATAGCTAGTCCTTCAATGTCTTTATTTGTATAGGGGAGAGATTGACAGATTTGCTGGAAATTCTTGGAATGACAAAAGAATTTCATCCTTATACTTTGACAAAAGAATCCTTCTCAATCAATCCGTTGAAGATTATATGTCACCATATCCTCAAGAGCTACTCGAAATGTACTCTGAGGAAGGCACTGAAGATTTTGAATTGCAAGATTAGCTTTCTCTTTGGCTAACTCTTGTGCTCTTTCAATGCCTCCACAACTCTTGACCAATTCAATGGCCTCATCGAGGGAACCGGCATCACTAAATTCAGATTCAATGATATCTCTCAGTTTTGGCTCTTTCTCCAGTGCAAAAATTACCGGCGCGGTCAGGTTACCTTTGGCGAGGTCACTGCCGGCAGGCTTTCCTAGCTGCTCAGCTGATTGTGTAAAATCCAAAATGTCATCCACAACTTGGAAGGATAGACCAAGATTCTTACCATATTCAAACATTTTCTCAGTGATACTGCTGTCAGCACCACTAAAAATTGCAGCTCCCTTTGTACTTGCAGCAATCAAGGAGGCTGTTTTATAATAGCTCTTGATTAGATACTCTTCTAGTGGAATGTCACAATCAAACAAGCTAGAAGCCTGCTTTATTTCACCACTCGCAAAATCTTTAATCACCTGTCATAGCACCAATGGAGTTAAGCAAACACTTATGCATGTTCTTTATACAGCCAAAGATTTATTGAATATGATAATGATTTTAAGCATGCAAGATTTATTGAATCTGATAATGATTTTAAGCATGCAATTAGATGGTGAAGACATTTCAGAAAGGAATGGTGATGAAACATACCTGGCTTATAAGTTTTATTACTTCAAGGTTTTCAAGATTGGCGAGATACCATGATGACTGTGCAAACATGAAGTCACCAGCCAACACTGCCACTCTTGTTCCATATAGTTGATGAACAGTTTCCTTTCCTACAAATAAACAGCATCCATATTAAGTTCAAATGAAGGGAACAGTGAAACTGCAAATGAAAGAGAACAGGATCAACAAATGTCAACAAAGGCAAACAAGCTATTTTGCAACCAATAGGCTACTGCACAGAGAACAATTCAAGCACTCCATCAAGTAGGTAAATAGTGGTTAATACAGAAAGCATTATTCTTTCAACTATCATTTATGACATGCAATCTTAAAGGTTTTATCATAGAAGTCCACTGTAACTTCATACCGACAAGTAATGCTTACATGCAATAATATGGATATATCTAGCCTGGGATCAAAACGTGAGTTCTCAATCCAAGAAATAAAAAAGAATACTGGAACATATAAACTTGGAAGAAGCTTATTACCCCCAACTCCTCCCCAGGGAATTTATTGACCGCAAGAACTGTGCATGCTAACTGATTCATATTCAAAAGATGCACCTTATCTTACTATGTCTCTTGCTCATACAAATCAAATATTATAACACTCTGTGGTATGCCAAGAAAAGGAGAGGGGGCTAACTGAAACCTGCTGCTTATCCTACTCTACATCTAAAAAGTATGATAACCCACATTATAATGATTTATAAAATCATTTCAGTTTAACTTGTATTCCCTTGAAAGACACTAGAAACAAATCCAGGAGGACGTAAATATTTTTGAGAAGCCTATTATCTGTAAGTTCTCAATTATATTCTATTGACACTCGAAACTAGTTGAAGTGGACTTTCTCCGAGACCTTGCTTTCTGCTATGCTCTATAAGTCTGCTCCAATCGCATTCTGAGAGGCAATATGAGTAGCATATGGAGGAGCTAACATAAATTCCAATTTACTAATAGTATTAAGGCCTGCAGGCACACATTCTTCCTATAGGGTAGATCCTTCCACTGGGAACTGTACACTTTACCTTTTGGGTCAGGGATTTGTTCATCAGAAGATGGAAAACTAGAGGGAACATATGAACTAACGCACTTTTGCTTTCTTTGGTATCAGAATGTAGTGACGTTACAATACACTGGATCCAACTAAAAAATTCTCCAGATACAGGTGCCTAGCACTAGGCAAGCTGCTCTGACACACATGTAAGCTTCAAAGGAAATTCCTGAACAATTTGGGGTTTAAACCAAAAATAGCATCAATATATAAGCAGAACTACCTGATAGCTTGCTGCTTCTTGTGTAGGATATACCCTTGTATGTCTAAAGTGACATCAGTAAAATATTAATAAATAATTCTACACAAGGATCACGGACCTACCTCTTCGCAGGTCACTCTCATCTAATACATCATCATGTATCAAACTTGCAGTATGAATCATTTCAATTATCTCCGCTAAGTGTCGGTGCTCAATGGTAAGTTCCCTGGAGTCATGCATTTGAAAATGAAACTTTTACTTATCCAACATCATATAGTGCAAGGAACTGAAGATAGTCACACATACACACACACACAAAGAATATGCTATGCTTACTTCAATCCAACTAGCTCTGCAGTTGCTCTTGCCACTAAAAAAACCAAAGCTGGTCTCATCCTCTTGCCACCAGCTCCAAAGATCTGCTCAGCTGCTAACATTAAAACTGGGTTTTCTGCTCCAACAATCTAACAGATTATCTTTATCAGATACAAAGAAAAATGAACCACAAAACATACAGGCACAAGCACTGAGAACTAACAGGTCATACCACCAATTAATTGGATCAACTACCTTATAAACATGTTTAGAGCACATAACTAGAAGCCATAACTACAAATTAGCATGCTATTTAATGAGGAGTGGTAAAATATGCAGGTTGTGACTTCAGTTCCGATTCTATTGAATTAGAATGTTATAATGGAAAACTAGAAAATGACCCAATCACAAAGGACCTGGGCCAAAGCAAAAAGTTCATAGGATCTCAAAAAAATGTTTCAAATGTTCAAATGTTAAATCTGGAATACTGTAATTGAGATTGACAGAACACGAATTATGGTACTGATATTACAGGGAATTGCCTCTTGTGATTTCACATATGTTCAATGAAAATCAACAAGTGAAACATTTTAGCATTCAATTATTGGCTTGTCTACCCATGCCTCCTCTTTCATTTTGTTCAAAGTTCACATTTGTTCTGGTCTGTATGAAGGCAGTATGAGTTGGTATTGAATAGCATAAAACTTCATTAGATGAGAAGGAAAACATAGGACATAAAACACACAAAAGGCTTCTTCTTTTCAATCCACACCATAATGAAACACCGTCATTAATCATCCTCCATGCCATCCCATATCATATATTGTACAACCAAACAAATATTGGAAACCTTATAAAACACCTGGACTCCCAAAAGCATTACTTACAGATTGAAGATTTTTGTTGAGCGTCTGTAGATCATCTGCTACCACTTCAAACAATTTTGTGGGCGATATGGAGCCTCTTGAATCTTTCTTCAAGTCCAACCTATCTTGAGTCCCTCCTATTTGAATGCAATACGTAAACCAAAACTTCAATGTCTAGCTTCATTGCAAGTATAACTCAATAACTAATGGCCTAACAGCTGTATTAATTCAAACTAGTCATCAGAACCAACTCTATTACATGCTTTAATACTAAATCTTATACCCTTTACCGTAGTGAGGAGTCTCTGCTATCTTCATAGTAGAAAGTCGACATTGAGTAGTGCCCCTCTTACAATAAACCGGTTTACGAGCTCCGTGGCCTCTGCTCCAACCTTTAGAATTCACCTTTGCATAATTTCTCACTGTATACCGTTCAAATGAAGTATTGGAAGAGCACCCACAAGCAACCGAATTTTTCCCACCAAAATCAAGGCTTTGGCTTGTCACTGACATCATTCTGAACCAGACCCAGAAGCGCACACCAGCAAGTTTCAGTCTCAAATCAAAAACCCAGATGGAAAAAATGGTCAATTTCAAGTAGTCATTGAAGGAGGAAGCTTAGTTCAGAGTTTATGGTGGAAAACAACACTACAAAACCAGAAAGGAAGGATCATTCTGGCTCAGAAGTTTCCCTCTTTATAAAAAATGGAAACAAGTGAGAGTTAATTGAGTGGATCCAGAGAGCCCACATGGGACTTCTTCGTTTCTTATCAGTAGGGAGAGTGTGATATCTGTGACTCATGGTTCTCGGACAGCAGATTACGGCTAATGTAAAAAGGTTACGAATGAGCTAAACTGCGTTTTCGGTGGGTCAAATTTTTGTCATAGGCCCATCCTAGTTGCCTAGCTGGTGCTCATTCAACAGCCAACATCGAGTTACCCTCTTTGGAAAAGTGGTTGATCTTTAAGTATCAAGATTTTGCCACGTGTGTGGTCTCATGTGATGAATATGATATTACTCAGAATATTCTTAATCTAAATACGATTTCATGGCAGCAAGTATTTTTTTTTTTTTTTTTATATATGAATATAGACTTTCATTAAGCATTAAAAGTAAATATATCTAAAAGAAAAATTGGAGGATCCTCCAATCAAATGAGATAAGTAAGGCTAGATTTTTTTAATTAAGTAAGTTTATAAGTTATTTCATTAGCTATCTCAAGAGTCTAATGGAAAGAAATTATTTTCATGGAACGAGCTATCTCTAAAATATCATATATTACAATCCCAATCAATTACTGCAAAACCTTGTTTGCCGAGAGTGCTTAAAGAATAGATTGGGCATCACCCTCAACCTTCAAATCAAGAAAGCCCAAATTTAGGCCATTTGCAAACCATCTCTCACATCAATGACTTCCATATATCCACATCATGAATCCCTTCAATAGGTTTTGTCCATCCTACCAAGAAAATACCTTCCGAATCCCCTAATAACTCTCCCAACAGCACCACCTCCACCTTAAAGCAAAGCGCCATCCACATTTAACCTAAAGAAACCCTCTTGTGGCTTGCTCCAAGTTACAGTGCCAGCTACTAGACTCAGCACACAACTCCAAGTTACAGTGCCAGCTTCTTCCCATTCAGCTCTCATTGGACGAACATTCTTTTCCACCCTCATTTTATTTCTCCTAATCCATAAATTGTAGCAAATGAAAATGACCAAAAACCATTGATCCATCAACCACATCTTGGATGCCATTTCCACCCAATCAACAAAACTAGGAGTATCACTATCATTAGCCACTCCTGGAACATTCGCCAAGTTCCAAACCTCCTTCACATGTGAGCAGTTAAATAACACATGCTCTAAAGATTCAGCACTATGGCCACAGAAAAAAAACAATTGTCTTGGATAGCCAACCCCCGAGTAATAAGGGCCTTAACAGTGGGAATAATACGTCTAGCATACCTCCAGAAAAATACCTTATATTTACTGGCCCTGTGTGTTCCATATCTCCTTACAAACTTCTTAGGACACCAAATCAGTGGCTCGAAAATTACTGGACTCAGTAAACTTTAGCTTATATGCAGATTTCACTGAGAAAGAACCATCTTTTGTATAAAACCAATACCAGTTATCATCAACTAACCTTTGGCTCAAGGGAATGCTACAAATCTCTTCCACATCATGAGGGTTGAACATTTCAAGCACAAGCTCTATATTTCATTCCCTCCGACCTTGTTTAAAAACAGAACAGAACAAACTGTTGCATCACCTACTAGAGGTTGAGGGAGAGGAGAAGGGATAAAAGATTCCCCATTCGGCACCCAAGGATCTAACCATATTCGTGTATTTCTACCATCACCAATCCGACGTATGCAGCCTTTCTTGTGCAAAGCCATGCCACTCCAAACACTCCGCCATGTATAAGAAGGTCCAAATAATTAACAGTGAGTTTGTGGTAGCGATTTTTGTGTATGTAAACATCAAATCTAATTTGGATTAAGAATAAACATTTTAAGTAAAAAAATTATGTGCACCTTAATCGGGATTTGGATGTAGCCCTTCAATGAAATATAAAAAAGGTTAAACTATAAACTAGATATAAATTTAGTTGATTAGAGGATCCTAATCCATTAACAATTTTTAATATTTTGGAATAATCACCTATGTGATCTAAACGATGGTCCCTAACTTAACTATATGTATCCTAGTGAATGAACGACATGTAATTAACCACACTAGAATTAATACTTAACTCACACTAGAGTGCTTTGTGATCTAAATGATGATTTACTTTTAATGACTATAGGTGCTACACAATCTGTAGTAACATACTAATTAACCTATATATACATACTAAGTAACATACTAATTAACCTATATATACAAACACAAAATTTAGAAGCTCTCATGATGATTTTAGTACTACTTGATGACATACTGTACTACTATTCTTATTATAAATATATACAAAATAATCACTACAATATTTAGTATAAATTTAGGTAACATAAAGCACCTCAATCTGTTGAGATATATTAATCCATATACAAGTTAATTAAGCACCTCAATCTGTTGAGATATATTAATCCATTTACAAGTTAATTTTTATTTTATTTTATTTTGTACTAAAGAGAAATAATTTCATTACTGGGATTCTCATTATAATAATATTAAAAAGTTAAGGGAAAAGTCCAAAAAACCCCCATTCAACTATGTCCTATGTGCGATTTACCCCAAAAACTTAAAAAACGTAAAAAAAATTTTCTTAAACTTTTAAAATGTACATTTTACCCCCACAACCCTGACGTTCGTCCATTAATGAATGGAAGAAGGGATTGGAAGATCGAAGAGGGAGATAGAATAAGGGATTGGAAGCATAACCTTGAGGGTTTCAATTCTCTAAAGATTTCGAAGCTATTGTTGTTGTTTTCTGAGATCAAGCTTTCATGAACCTGATGAATAAGGGGTTGTTGTTGTTGCTGCTGCCTCTTACTTTTCGTACTTCATTTTGAGCTTTAATCTTAAAATTAATAGCAAAGTATTGTTGTAAATTTCACAAACTTTAAATTGGTATGCAATTTGTAAATTTTAGTTGAGAAATGAGAGAGATATGAAGAGAACCCAAATATATTTGAAAACGGGTCAACTTTTGGAAATAGATACCTGCTGGAGGTTGAAAATGACAAATTTTGAATATTATCATTTAACCCTAATTTTTTTTTGAATATTACTTTTTTACCTCAATTTTATAAATTTATTTTTATTTATACCCCTATAAATTACACTATGGCTCAGATTAATCACATCATATGCACCGCACGTGCTCATTTCCGTCTATTAATGGACGGACGTCAGGGTCTTGAGGTAAAATGCACATTTTAAAAGTTTAAGGAAGTTTNACGTGCTCATTTCCATCTAATAATGGACGGACGTCAGGGTCTTGGGGTAAAACGCACATTTTAAAAGTTCAAGGAAGTCTTTTCTACGTTTTTGAAGTTTTAGGGGTAAACTGCATATAGAGTATAGTTGAAAGGGTTTTTTAGATTTTCCCAAAAGCTAATGTGGAATTAGTGCCCTCATGAAACTTCATTAGAAATATAAAATGGAAGATAAGTGGATTAGTTTTTCATTTGTAATATTTTATCACTAAAATGTTTTTGCCACACCACCAATAACTTAATTTATTTTATTCCTAAAAATTGCCGGAAAAAAAAAAGGGTTCATAGATTGTGCTTCAGCTAAAATAAGTTAATAGATTACACGATTTAAAATTGTCTCAATTGAAGTAAAGCTGCAGAAAGACAAAATCTTAACTTGATATAAATTCAAATGTTACCTCTGTTTATTGGGTAGCATCTAATAAACTACACCTTTGCTTCAGCTAACATTAAGTGCAATTTCAGCATGGGCTTGTTGGTTTTCATTTTTGCCCCATTGTTTGGGTTGGACTATTTCGTTATCTGAAGTTTGGGCCAGTCCGTTTCTTTAGGCTGGACCGTTTCCTTCTCTTCTATTTTGCTCAATTTTAGTCTAGGCTAGAGTGTTTGTTTCTTGGGCTTTATTATATTTATTGCTGGATTAAATGTCTCTTGGGTTTTAGTTTCTTTTTCCTTTTGTTGTGTTCGAATCGGGTCTTGGATTTTCTGGGCCGAGTATCATTTAGGCTTATTATGTTTTTTTTTTTTTTCTGTCCTTTTGTTAGTTTTGGTTGCAGTTTTTGGTTATTTTCAGTCCTTTTTATTTGTTTATTGGGCTGGTCTGAGTTGGGCCAGCCCATTTGTGTGTTTTATTTCTTTTCTTTTCTTTGTTTGGATTAAGCCTTTGCTTCTTTTAATTAGGCTAAATTATCTATTTTTATTGGGTTTATCTTTTATTTAAAAAATTATAGTATTTGATGTATTTAGTTGACCCTTTTATTTTGAACCCTTTTGTTTAGGACTTAGGTTTTGTTTTTGGGCCATTTTTTATTTTATATTTATTTGTTCTCTACGTATGCTTATTATCTTTTTTTTATTTTATCTTAATAGCACTAATTTATTTTATATGCTTTAAGCATCTCATATTGTACTTAGTCTTTTTTTTTTTTGTTGCTTTTTAAATAAACAAAGGCTCAATGACAAACTAGATAAGAGAATAATTGTGATGACAATTTTTTTTAACTTTCCTAAGGTAATAGACAATTTCTTGGTTATGCTAGAAGTGTTGGTGTGGCTATTGAAATTCTGAATATCGATTTTTTTTTTTAAATTTAATTATGGTATTTTTGTTATTTATTTGTTACATTATATTTTATTTCATTGTATTTTATCATTCTTTTTTACTTAATGCTAGAATAAGATTATTGATGATGAAATAATAAAAAAAATTCATAATGATGATGATATTTTGACATTCCGGAGATAAATGGATCTCTCTAATTTTGCTAGAAAGCCCTAGCGGGGTTTAAGATTGATTCCTAATAAAAATATTTTATATGCATAAACATTTCAAAAATCAAACTCTGAGCATAATATTATAATTTCATTTATCTTAAAGTGTGGGTCAAAAGTACCAACGAGGGAATAGTCAATGGTAGTTATAATGATAATGATTCCTTGACATTCTTGAGGAGAGGAGTGTTGCTTTAGTCTTTCTAGAAATATTGGTGAACTTAAAGAAAGACTTCTAATAAAAAATATTTTGCCACAAATATTGAACTATTTTTTTTAACATGTATAATAAATTATCTTTCGTGCATTTTCGAGTTATCACTTGGTTAATAAGATGCTAAAAATTGCCTATGACGGAATAGATTGAGGAAGATTGTAATGACAATCACTGTCTCTATCTAATAGTCTTGAGGTCAAGGAAAAAAATTTCAATTCGAGGTACTGTTTCGGTCATTTAGGAAACGGAAATATTTCAGAAATGTTTTAGAAATTTTGTGGAAACGAAAGATTTTTAAAGAGATGTTTTAAATAATTTTAAGCAATAATTTTTATTTTTATTTTAAAAGATTCTAACATAATAATATTGATAAAAATATATAACATTAGATAATATAGTATTGAATAACTACATTTTTAACTAAATAATATTAATATAATCAATATCCAAATTTTTTGATAACATTTAACATACATAAAACTTAAGAAAAAATACATATTATACTTTAAATTTCAAATTACACAATACATAATTAACAAAAAATATATTAAAAAGTTCAAATCAATACATATTATACTTTCAAGCTGTCCACAAGGAACGGAGTCTCAAAAAGAGCTGAAGTATGAAAGTCAAGCAAGAAGTTTTTGGACATTAATCGGACAAGGACAAGTGTGGAGGTGCATGGTCAGAATGAAATTGATTTGATTTTGCTTTCGAGCTTCAACGAAGACAAGTAAGTAAGAGTCATCTCTCTTAGGAGTACTGAAAGACAGGGACTGCCTTCACTTTAAACCGTTCATATCACTTCAAAAAAACAAAAAAAAAAAGAAACCACCATTGAAAGTAGAAATGAAAACCATGTGCGCCGGTGGTATTTCTTTTTCACATTCCAGAACAAGATTATTTCCTCTACCCCTTCGATTTTCTACATCTTCAACCTCAAGTAGTAAAAATACTTCATCCCCATGAAACCCCTTTTACTTCTTTGCCCTTTCTTCCTCTATATAGATAGGATTAACCCATGTTTGATCCTGGTAGAATTATAGGGGAGGGGAGCAATTGGGAAAATTTGAAGCAAGCCCAAGAAAAGAGAGAGCTTTTGCTTGATCAAAACTACCCAGAGTAGAACTAAAACGGAGGAAACCGAAGCAAAAAGGGTAAAAAAAGAGTTTGGATGTCGTAGGGTGCTAATACCCTATACGTAATCAACCAATCTAAACTTTGAAAATGTAAATCTTCATTTTTTAGTAGCGACTCTATATCTTGCATACTCATGCATCAAACTTTTATTTTCCTCCCAACAAAGATCTTGCCGCTATGCATCGCACTCTAAAAAGAATGTTGTGATAATATTAAATTTTTTTTTTTTTATTGTTTGTACAATAATTGGTTCCAGTAATTCAAAACAAATTTCTTAAATAACTTTACAAGTTATGTGATAATTGACTAATTACTTTATGAAATTCTTCGTAAGCTTACTTTTGTAAAACGAAATGATTTGATCAAACTTGAGCATGCTTTAATCCCCTAGTAAATCAGACATACATAATATACATATTGTGATCTTACCACCACCCTGGAATGTAGATTGTCTGTTGAATTTTCATATAGAGTTCAGATTGGTCTTTTACAAGTTCGAATACTCTTCTTCCTTCTTCATGGCTACCTCCAAAAGCTGTTCTAGAAATAGCATCAAGGGTCAAAGACTGAAGCAAAGGGTATATATCCAGCTCACGTGATCCATCTGAAGACAGCATTGCCTCCCATGTGCTCATCTGCTCGCTGCAGCTTTGAACAAATGTTGAAAACATTATCTGCGGAATGAAAACATATTGAGGATGATAAAATTAGAATGCTATAGCTCGTGTTTGTAGTATTAAACTATACAATTATAAAAAGAAAATATATAATTTGATTCTATTGTGCTTGCGATTTTGCGTACTTCTAAGAAAAGATCCAAATTAATACTCTTGAGTAGAATAGAGCAATAGTAGTAGTTTGAGCATAAAAGTAACCTTCAATTTTTCTAAATTGAAAGCTGGATTGACAATCTTTTTGTGTTTAGCCCATTTTTTTGCCTTCATGGCTCACAAGACCTCGAAATACTAATGCAAATGGATCTATCTCAGGTTTGGGAAAGTCATATATAGATCTTGTTAAAAACATATTTGATTTCTGCTGGACCTCGGAATAGGGCCAACCCATATGAACGAATTTTTACCTTCACGTTGTTTGTGTTATCAGTAAGTCTTCAATAAGGCTTAATCAAATAGTAACCTAAAGTAAGTTAATTAGAAGGTAGAACTGTACAAGAACTTTCATTATGTATACATAAATTGTGCACATACATAATAGTTTTACAATCTTTACATTTAGTACTCGCTAGGTTAAACATTGCATATATAGGTAATTATTTGGTGTCTATATAGTACGATAGGTATTGAAATTCCATATTTTTACGTATGTCCTTATCGTATATCTCGTACACCAAATAAAGCCTTGGCTTATTCATCTTGCTTTATCAACCACATCTAGAAGCTTTGAAAGTTTTGAGAAGAAAATAAGTATAAATCAAGTAAATTTATTTTTCGAGAAAGCTAAATGGTCAAGAGGAGAAATAAATTTTTAAAAAATGAAAATGAAAAATTAAATAAGTAAACAAAAACAAAATATAGAACTCATCCTTTTATCTGTAAAAACAAAAAAACAAAAACTTCAATGATCAGTGGTAATTATAATTACTTCGAAGAAATAATTGAGATTAATATAAGAAAACTACTTAGAAGAAATATGTTCATATGTGAACTTAGAAAATTTGAGCCACTAAAAAAAATATTATGAGTATAGTTAAGCTTGTGAGTTTTAGATTTAAGTAGGATCTAGAATACAAAAGAATTAGTTCGAGAAAACATATGCTGCGCACCGTAGTTGTTAACAGTTTGATGTTGAAGGGATAAAACATGTGGATATTGTCGCCCATATCACTACTATCACTGTGAGAGCACGCACATATAGCTGTTGTTGTCATTAATGATGCTTCCGTTTTTCTTTGTATGTGTGTGAGCGCAAGAGAGGGATTGGAGAGGGAAGGTTAAAGGAGTCAAAGAAGAAAGACAGATAACAAGCACATGTAAGATGCTTCTTGAATGGTGAAGTAGTACTGTATATACATGCTAGCTGGATTGACAAACCTCGTGTTTTTGTCCACTTCTCGCCTTCATATTGCAAGAGGGTTTGTGTCAAGTATGAAGTCAGATAGAGTCATGGGTTTGGAATTGGCTTCCTTATGCATCTTAAACATGAGCTTTGTGTCACCGACCAGAAAACGGTATGAATTGTCTTGAAAACCTTGTTCTCGTAGCAACCTCTCATTTCTCTTTTTGAAGATAAGAGTCAAAGAAGAAAGAAAGATAACAAGTACTTGTAAGATGCTTTTTGAATGGCTGCTAAGTTATTTAGTGAGTAGTGCTAGAAAATTATTATTTTATGTTTTTTTTTGACAATTTTTTTTTGTATTATTCTATTTAGATATTTTATAAAAAAATATTTGTTCTAACTTATATTGAGTCATTTATTTTTTTGAGATATTTATAATGAATTAATTTTAGGATATATGTTCCACTAAAACCTCTTAATAAAAGAAGTGGTATAACACTATCCTATTTTGAGAGAAAAGTTGTTTCATTAAGCAATATGATCAACATTACTAATTGATAAAGTGGAGTCGATTATGTCATAATCCAGGCAATTCTTTTCATATATATTTGTAGGATTTGTAGGTGGTTGATTGGAATATGGTCAGAAACGCCAATTTTGTTTTCAATCAACTCTTTAATTGAGTCACTAAGTATGGGTCATATCTTCAAATTGTTGACAGAATTGAAATTTTACAGGGTCAAAACAAAACAACATCTATTTTTTAGCATGTTTCTTGTATTGCTCTGTTTATGTATTTGATAAAAAATTAACTATTCGGGCACATATATTAAGTGACTCAATTTTTTAAAATCTTTGCAATAGTATTAAAATCAAAAGTTCATTTTGCTCCACTCCTTAATTATATACATGCTAGCTAGATTGACAATCCTCGTGTTTTTGTCCACTTCTCGCCTTCACATTGAAAGAGGGTTTTTGTCAAGTATGAACAGGGAAGTCCTACATCTTATTCAAAATGTCTTTGATTTTCTTACGGCACAATATGATAAAATCAACCTTACTATCAAGAAATTGAATATAGAATGTCTTTGTGTAAACAGCAATTTTTGAAGATTTTGTAGTTTGAAAATAAAACTCAACACTGATCTAACACGAAAAAGAGAAGGTGGACATTTCAAACTCTGATAGGAGACACTCGTGTCAAGAATTTTTTAGGTGCAATAGGAATAGTTTCTCACACAACAAATAAAGACCAAAGAATATTCTATTAACGATACTTGGTTGATGTTACCAAGGAAGCAGCTACAGATACGTGATTTTTTTTTATCTAAGGTAAATGGAGGAGAGCATTTAATACTTTTTGAGAAAGGATTCTTTTTTCACCATAGGTAAATAAAAGAGAGCACTTAGTACTTTTTGAAAAGGTATAGAGAAGATTTAGCTCAATAACAATGGCAATTGAGCCAAGCTATTCGACATACATGCATACACGTGATTTAGTCTGTATCAGCTTCAAATTCAGTCTGTATACATAATACATTGGCTCGTGGCCTTCCCTCTCCTCCCAAATCCCTTGTACGAAAGAAAGCGTTAATCAGTCACGTTTTTCCTTTAATGAGATTGGCCCAAACCACAACCATTTCGCCACAGTCCAAAGTCTTGTTCTTTTCAGTGTTATAGGAATACAATGGCCGAAAGAAAAAGACAACGATAACGCGATAGGATAGAATCATATATAGTACAATATTAACTTTAATTCTGACCTCACGTTTCTGTTTCTCAATTTTTCTTACCACTCCTTTGTTATATTCTTGTACTATATTATTTGAATGGTAGATATTTACACTGTTCAATAGCAAAGTGAACCATATTCCTACGAAAAATAGCTAAACACGCATCGCTCTCCTTCATCCTACAATCTCCTTTTCGCCAAAGCCCAAAGTCTCGTACTTTTCAGTGTCACAACGATGGCCTGAAAGAAAAAGACTAGATAACACAATAAAAATGCGATGAGCTTTGTGTCAGAATAATTACTTTCTTANCGCTCTCCTTCATCCTACAATCTCCTTTTCGCCAAAGCCCAAAGTCTCGTACTTTTCAGTGTCACAACGATGGCCTGAAAGAAAAAGACCAGATAACACAATAAAAATGCGATGAGCTTTGTGTCAGAATAATTACTTTCTTATAAAATTTATAAACAAAAATTTAAATATTGTATTTTGACACATTTTTCTGTATAGTGTCTTCTATGCCTTTTATATAGAATTAATGTTTTGAAACATATTATATGATTTAATTTTTAATTTTTTTTCAATGACCCCAAAATTATTGAATGAGTCTTAATCGGACTCGTCCAGCTGGAGGTGGGGACAATGCTACCCCTTTAGGAAAAGTAGCTTAATTAGGGTTTCCATTATGGTAGGACCTCCCTTTGTTTTATGACTTTCTCCACCCAGATGGTTTGTAGTTGCTGCTACGTAGGATGGGACCATACAAAACTAATTCTGTTTCTACCTCTAAATTGTTTTTTGCACATGTCCTTTGTTTGCATGCATTTACAATCAAAGAGATTAGAGAAGAGGGATGAAGAAACCAGCTTTGTGATAGTTAAAGCTCTTCCTCTTTGCATGTAGCTATTCTTATATATAGAGAGAAAGTAAATTACACTCTATTACTTTAAAATTTTCTTAAATGACTCTAAACACACTTGTCCAAATATTACAGTCTACCCCATTTAGATTGGTTAACTAACAATATTTTTAACAGATGCTAACATAATAGACTCTCTTATCATGGTTAATTGGCTAGTTAGCATTAAAATAATTGTTTGAAGTGAATAATCAAGTAAAAATGTGTCAACTTTCTAATGGTCTAATTAACCAACCAAAAAACCAATAATTAAAGATCCCCACATTTGGGCCAAGAAAAACAAATCCCTGCTCTCATGTGAGTATGCATAGATATATTGATACTGTGTTGGTCAAGAAAGACTTTGATACCACATTAAGAACTATCTCATTCAAAATTTTAAATTGTTAAGTGAAGACTCAATAATAACTTTATATTTTTTTTTATCTTATGCTCAGTCTCACACTTGCCATTTATGTTCTAATGAAATCCATAATCCCAATTAAATCACCGAACTAGTAAAAGAATGTTCCATCTCATTGGTCATTACAAACATAAAAAACAAACACTGATGTTAAGTTTTCATTAATAGATTTTTCCCAAAGGAAAGAGTACAGTACTTGTCTTTTCCATTCTTCAAGCACATATTTCTGTAAAAGGGTAATTGAACCCGGAAAGCAATTAGGTCACTAAACACGTAGAGGACTACTCCAAGTCTTTTTGTGTATATCAGTGTGTGTGTGTGTGTGTGTGAGGGTGATAAACAAAAGAGGGAGGCAGGGAAAATAAAAGGAGAGAGTCAGAGACAGTGAAAGGGGACAAACAAGTGGAGGATTACTCCAAGTCTTTTTTTATCTCTTTTGGGTTGAGTTCACGAAGCTTTTACAATTGATTGAGAAATGATGTTTGGTTTAGCAGACAAGATTTTAGATGGATTGCAAAATGTCCTTTCGTTTAGGAGAAAAGAAATTTCCAAATTCGTACACTCTATCCTACCTCACCCATATGGTTGGGATAAAAACGGAATTTTCTTTTTTATTTTGAGTTTAGAGTAAAATCAACTTTTGATTTTGATATCATTGTGAAGATCTCAAAAAATTAAGTCATCCAATATCTATTTTCCAACATCTTTCATATATTGCTCCGTTTATACATTTTACTAAAAAATTAATTGTTCTGACACATACTAGTTGATTCATTTTTTTGATATCTTCACAATGGCATTAAAATCAAAAGTTTGTTCTTCTTCAAACTCTTAGTGAAAAGATTTTTCGTTTTTACCCCACCCATATGGATGAGGTAGGATAGCAAACTCCATAAAAAATATGTGAATTTACATATGTATATAAGTTATTTTGTGAGTAATGCTAGAAAATTATTATTCTATATTATTTTTTTCGACACTTTTTTTTGTATTGTTCTATTTATATATTTTATAAAAAAACTATTTATTCTGACTTATATTAAGTAATTCATTTTTTTAAAATATTTATAATGAAATCAAATTTAGGACATATGTCCCACCAAAACTTCTTCAATAAAAGGAGTGGTATAACACACTATTCTATTTTGAGAGAAAAGTAGTTTATTGAAAGCTGGATTGAGAATCTTTCTGTGTTATACTAATGCAAATGGATATATCTCAGGTTTAGGAAAGTCATATATAGATCTTGTTAGAAACATCTTTGATTTCTTCTGGGTCCGTGATCATCACCCTTGGAATAGGGCCAACCCATATGAACGAATTTTTTACCTTCACATTGTTTGTGTTATATATCAGTAAGTCTTCAATATGGCTTAATCAAATAGTACCCTAAAGTAAATTAATTAGAAGGTAGAGCAGTACAAGAACTTTCATTATGTATACATAAATTGTGCACATACATAATAGTTTTACAATCTTTACATTTAGTACTCGCTAGGTTAAACATTGCATATATAGGTAATTATTTGGTGTCTATATAGTACGATAGGTATTGAAATTCCATATTTTTACGTATGTCCTTATCGTATATCTCGTACACCAAATAAAGCCTTGGCTTATTCATCTTGCTTTATCAACCACATCTAGAAGCTTTGAAAGTTTTGAGAAGAAAATAAGTATAAATCAAGTAAATTTATTTTTCGAGAAAGCTAAATGGTCAAGAGGAGAAATAAATTTTTAAAAAATGAAAATGAAAAATTAAATAAGTAAACAAAAACAAAATATAGAACTCATCCTTTTATCTGTAAAAACAAAAAAACAAAAACTTCAATGATCAGTGGTAATTATAATTACTTCGAAGAAATAATTGAGATTAATATAAGAAAACTACTTAGAAGAAATATGTTCATATGTGAACTTAGAAAATTTGAGCCACTAAAAAAAATATTATGAGTATAGTTAAGCTTGTGAGTTTTAGATTTAAGTAGGATCTAGAATACAAAAGAATTAGTTCGAGAAAACATATGCTGCGCACCGTAGTTGTTAACAGTTTGATGTTGAAGGGATAAAACATGTGGAGCTATATTGTCGCCCATATCACTACTATCACTGTGAGAGCACGCACATATAGCTGTTGTTGTCATTAATGATGCTTCCGTTTTTCTTTGTATGTGTGTGAGCGCAAGAGAGGGATTGGAGAGGGAAGGTTAAAGGAGTCAAAGAAGAAAGACAGATAACAAGCACATGTAAGATGCTTCTTGAATGGTGAAGTAGTACTGTATATACATGCTAGCTGGATTGACAAACCTCGTGTTTTTGTCCACTTCTCGCCTTCATATTGCAAGAGGGTTTGTGTCAAGTATGAAGTCAGATAGAGTCATGGGTTTGGAATTGGCTTCCTTATGCATCTTAAACATGAGCTTTGTGTCACCGACCAGAAAACGGTATGAATTGTCTTGAAAACCTTGTTCTCGTAGCAACCTCTCATTTCTCTTTTTGAAGATAAGAGTCAAAGAAGAAAGAAAGATAACAAGTACTTGTAAGATGCTTTTTGNTTCAATATGGCTTAATCAAATAGTACCCTAAAGTAAATTAATTAGAAGGTAGAGCAGTACAAGAACTTTCATTATGTATACATAAATTGTGCACATACATAATAGTTTTACAATCTTTACATTTAGTACTCGCTAGGTTAAACATTGCATATATAGGTAATTATTAGGTGTCTATGTAGTACGATAGGTATTGACATTTAATATTTTTACATATGTCCTTATCCTATCTCGTACACCAAATAAAGCCTTGGATTATTCAGCTTGCTTTATCAACCACATGCATCTAGAAGATTTTGAAAATTTTGAGAAGAAAAAAAAGTATAAATCAAGTAAATTTGAGCCACTAAAAAAATATTACGAGTATAGTTAAGTTTGTGAGTTTTAGATTTAAGTAGGTAGTTCGAGAAAACATATGCTGCGCACCGTAGTTGTTAACAGTTTGATGTTCAAAGGATAAAACATGTTGAGCTATAATGTCAGATAGAGTAATGCGTTTGGAATTGACTTCCTTATGAATCTTAAACATGAGCTTTGTGTCACCAACCAGAAAACGGTATGAATTGCCTTGAAAACCTGCTTGTTCTCTTAGCAACCTCTCCATGCATTCTCTTAATTTGGTCTTAACCACAACCATTTCAGAACACACCATCCCCATATCATTACTATCACTATGAGACACAGATAGCTGTTGCCATTAATGATGCTTCCATTTTTCTTGGTATGTGTGTGAGCGCAAGAGAGGGATTGGAGAGGGAAGGTGGAAGGGAAGAAGATAAGAGTCAAAGAAGAAAGACAGATAACAAGTATTGTAAGATGCTTTTTGAATGGCTGCTAAGTTATTTTGTGAGTAGTGCTAGAAAATTATTATTTTATATTATTTTTTTAACACTTTTTTGTATTGTTTTATTTANCTCATTGGTCATTACAAACATAAAAAACAAACACTGATGTTAAGTTTTCATTAATAGATTTTTCCCAAAGGAAAGAGTACAGTACTTGTCTTTTCCATTCTTCAAGCACATATTTCTGTAAAAGGGTAATTGAACCCGGAAAGCAATTAGGTCACTAAACACGTAGAGGACTACTCCAAGTCTTTTTGTGTATATCAGTGTGTGTGTGTGTGTGTGTGAGGGTGATAAACAAAAGAGGGAGGCAGGGAAAATAAAAGGAGAGAGTCAGAGACAGTGAAAGGGGACAAACAAGTGGAGGATTACTCCAAGTCTTTTTTTATCTCTTTTGGGTTGAGTTCACGAAGCTTTTACAATTGATTGAGAAATGATGTTTGGTTTAGCAGACAAGATTTTAGATGGATTGCAAAATGTCCTTTCGTTTAGGAGAAAAGAAATTTCCAAATTCGTACACTCTATCCTACCTCACCCATATGGTTGGGATAAAAACGGAATTTTCTTTTTTATTTTGAGTTTAGAGTAAAATCAACTTTTGATTTTGATATCATTGTGAAGATCTCAAAAAATTAAGTCATCAAATATCTATTTTCCAACATCTTTCATATATTGCTCCATTTATACATTTTACTAAAAAATTAATTGTTCTGACACATACTAGTTGATTCATTTTTTTGATATCTTCACAATGGCATTAAAATCAAAAGTTTGTTCTTCTTCAAACTCTTAGTGAAAAGATTTTTCGTTTTTACCCCACCCATATGGATGAGGTAGGATAGCAAACTCCATAAAAAATATGTGAATTTACATATGTATATAAGTTATTTTGTGAGTAGTGCTAGAAAATTATTATTCTATATTATTTTTTTCGACATTTTTTTTGTATTGTTCTATTTATATACTTTATAAAAAAACTATTTATTCTGACTTATATTAAGTAATTCATTTTTTTAAAATATTTATAATGAAATCAAATTTAGGACATATGTCCCACCAAAACTTCTTCAATAAAAGGAGTGGTATAACACACTATTCTATTTTGAGAGAAAAGTAGTTTATTGAAAGCTGGATTGAGAATCTTTCTGTGTTATACTAATGCAAATGGATATATCTCAGGTTTAGGAAAGTCATATATAGATCTTGTTAGAAACATCTTTGATTTCTTCTGAGTCCGTGATCATCACCCTTGGAATAGGGCCAACCCATATGAACGAATTTTTTACCTTCACATTGTTTGTGTTATATATCAGTAAGTCTTCAATATGGCTTAATCAAATAGTACCCTAAAGTAAATTAATTAGAAGGTAGAGCAGTACAAGAACTTTCATTATGTATACATAAATTGTGCACATACATAATAGTTTTACAATCTTTACATTTAGTACTCGCTAGGTTAAACATTNAAATAAAGACCAAAGAATATTCTATTAACGATACTTGGTTTATGTTACCAAGGAAGCAGCTACACGTACTGTATTTTTTTTTTTATCTAAGCTAAATGGAGGACAGCATTTAATACTTTTTGAGAAAGGATTCTTTTTTCACCTTAGGTAAATAAAAGAGAGCACTTAGTACTTTTTAAAAAAGTACAGAGAAGATTTAGCTCAATAACAATGGCAATTGAGCCAAGCTCTTCGACGTACATGCATACACGTGATATAGTCTGTATCAGCTTCAAATTCAGTCTGTATACATAATACATTGGCTCGTGGCCTTCCCTCTTCTCCTAAATCCCTTATACGAAAGAAAGCATTAATCAGTCACGTTTTTCTTTTAGGGTCTGTTTGAGAGTTTGAAGTGAGGAGAAAGGAAATGAGATGAGAGAAAAGAGAGGGAAGAAGAAGTAAGGGATTTTCCTCTTCTTTGTTTAGATGACTAAAATGAGCAAAATGAGAAGAAAGAAAAGAAAAAGTCCTATTGTAAAATATTTTTACTAGTTTACTTTTTGTTGAGTGGCTTTTATATCCACTTTTTAGATATCCTTTACTTAAGTATTTGATTGTTTATTGAGATTAATCATCATATAATGTGATCTTTTATGTTAAATTGTAGGTTTCATAGGTTAGAATGAAGAATTGAAGAATTGAGAAGTTTTTGGGACAGAATTCAAGAGTTGCGGCGCTCAAAACCTAGAGTCGCGGCCCCTGGAGCATGAAACTTAAAATCAGGACAGCAGCTCAGGGGTGCACCCCTTGAACAGTAGCGCCGCACCCCTTAAACAGTAGCGCCGCACCCCCCGTATGCGAAAAAATACACATGTTGGGACAGCAGCTCAGCGCCGCACCCCTTGAACAGTAGCGCCGCACCCCTCAAAATACAGAGGTGCAGCGCCCGAAAGTGAAAAGAAGCAAATTTCTTCCAGCGAGTCAGAGGTGCGGCGCCCAAACTTCAGAGGTGCGGCGCCCGAATTTAATTCTGCAGACGCGGCTTATTTTCTCATGGGTTTTAGGGCTTTAGAGTGAGAGGTATAAATAGGAAAGCTAGGGAATTAGAAAGGGGTTCGTCCTTAGACACTCTTAGAGGCACAAAGGAGGCAAAGGAATGATTGAAGGGAGGAGATGCAAGGCTGATTTGACCTTCAAACCAGAGTTTCTCATGGGTTTTAGGGCTTTAGAGTGAGGGGTATAAATAGGAAACTAAGGAATTTGAAGTGTGTGGGTTCTTAGACACTTTTGGAGGCACAAAGGAGGCAAAGCAAGGATTGAAGGGAGGAGATGCAAGACTGATTTGACCTTCAAACAAGAGTTTTTCCTCTTTTACCTTTGAATCATGTCTCAATTTTATTCTTTCTTGTTCTCTTCATCTAGTATGAACTAATTCTCTTATCTAGGGTACGATGTAGCCTAATTAGGACCAGCTGTAGTTTCTTATGAAATTAATTCCATTATTTATCTCTTAAATTTAAGCGTTTATCTCTTCTCTTAATGCTTCTGATTGTCTGGCCTTTTTTTTTAAATATTTATAATGAAACTAATTTTAGGACATATGTCCCACCAAAACCTCTTCAATAAAAAGAGTGGTATAACACTACCCTATTTTGAGAGAAAAATAGTTTCATTAAGCAATATGATCAACATTACTAATTGATAAAGTGGATTCGATTAGGCCATAATCCAAGCAATTCTTTGCGTATATATTTGTAACATTTGTAGGCGGTTGATTGGAATATGGTCGGAAACGTCAATTTTGTTTTCAATCAACTCTTTAACGTCGTTGAATTACATTGGTGGGACTACGTATCTTAGTCATCAAGCCATTTTGTGAAGTTGGTGCCACAAGCCATGAAGCATTTGTGACTTTGGTGCTACAAGTTGCAAATGCGACCACTTGACATATACTGACAAACCCAATATTGACATGACACCTAACACTGCAGAAAGTCTGTTCATATATGTCACGTGAGAGATTTTGGTTAAATCGCAAATGCGACCACTTGACATATACTGACAAACCCAATATTGACATGACACCTAACACTGCAGAAAGTCTGTTCATATATGTCACGTGAGAGATTTTGGTTAAATCAAAGGTAGACAGGTGGGATAAAAAAAAAAAAAAAAATTTATTGGAGTTTGAAGCATAATCAGGCAGTTTGACCGAATAAATGTAGAAGAGAAAGTTAATTACACGTATAGGGGAGTCAGAAACGTAATTACGGGAATAATGTAGTTTAAAAAAATTGGAAATAAAAAAAAAATTTATTCGTCAAACGTGGGGCCCACAGACGTGCCGTGGGCCCTCTGGCACCTGCTGACTGGACGTGCCGTGAGACGCGTCTCTCTGTGTCGTGACATCCACTTATACCCAGTTGCAAATCCCACCATGGGATTAAGAATTCCAGCTTATTCTTTTTTCTCTTGCAGGCTTGCCATTGTAATTCCAGCGTGGTGGGCCCATAACCCACAGGTCCTTGGATCAAAACCAGGCTCTAATAATCAGAGTGGCTTCCTTAGCATGCAAACTTTTTTCACTTTCGTTTTCCATGGTGATGAAGTTGGGATTTTTAAAACGAGTAAATAATATTGTCATGTTTCAATTTTCATGTTTTGTTTTTGCATACCATGTCTGTCCTTTTTGGGTTCTCAATTATGGAAGCCTACAAATATTTCTGCTCGAAAGAGTGATTCTACTCACCACTAAGCCATTGTCTGCAAAATCTACTTGACAATGTTGTTCTGTGGCATCCATGGGTGCACTTAGAAGCAGGGATAATCGCATCAAAGTTCCATGGTGGTGATCCGAGAATGAAAGAGTTATAGAGAGAGGGAGGGGCATGGGTGCTAGGGACGATGGGACAGAGAGAGAGAGAGGGGACAATGGGATAGAGATTGAGAGAGAAGAAGAGTTGGAGAGAGAGGGAAGGGACGATGGGGCAGAGAGACAAAGAGAAATGAGAGAGAGAATGATTTTCTTTTTAATGTGAAAAGTCGTTTACGTCAATACTTAATCCCATGGTGGGATTNAAATAATATTGTCATGTTTCAATTTTCATGTTTTGTTTTTGCATACCATGTCTGTCCTTTTTGGGTTCTCAATTATGGAAGCCTACAAATATTTCTGCTCGAAAGAGTGATTCTACTCACCACTAAGCCATTGTCTGCAAAATCTACTTGACAATGTTGTTCTGTGGCATCCATGGGTGCACTTAGAAGCAGGGATAATCGCATCAAAGTTCCATGGTGGTGGTCCGAGAATGAAAGAGTTATAGAGAGAGGGAGGGGCATGGCTGCTAGGGACGATGGGACAGAGAGAGAGAGAGGGGACAATGGGATAGAGATTGAGAGAGAAGAAGAGTTGGAGAGAGAGGGAAGGGACGATGGGGCAGAGAGACAAAGAGAAATGAGAGAGAGAATGATTTTCTTTTTTAATGTGAAAAGTCGTTTACGTCAATACTTAGGTGGTGTTTGGTATCAAGAAAGTTTTAAGATTTCTGGGAAAGTAAGATGGGAATAAAATTTTCCCATGTTTGGTGCAAGAGATACAAAATTATTCCCAGGAATAAAGGATACCTGGGAATGAAATTTGTACACAAAATCAGAAGAAAATTTACCCACCTCTTCAGGTGGGAATCCAACTTTTCTGGGTATAGAGGCTCGCAGCGCCCAGCGCTGGGTTCGCAGCGCCCAGCGCCAGGAATTCTTTTCTCTGCCTCACTCGCGCACCCTTCTCTCCCTCCTCGCTTTCATTTCTGCTCTTCTTCCTCCAACCATGGCTTCATCTACTTCCTATTCTACAACTTCTACTCCATTTTCTCTGCCTCCAAATCATCTACTGCTACCACTTCACGTCTCCCGTAGAACACGTCAGCCCAGGAATCAACCATAGCTGCGTTCTTTGCCATATCCAGCCTACCCAAGAATCCGATCTCTGCAAAGACCACGAGGGCCACAAACAGAGGCATTAGATTGGACCATTTCTTCTTGGGTACTGGTATACTTTAATTGGAAACTGGTAAACCTTCTTGGGTCCTCTCTCTTCTTGAGCCATCAAATTAAATTCTCCCTCCAACCCCAAGTTCCTTTCCTTTCCTCCTTTCTATTTCCTAGAAATTGGGATAAAAAGGGACGAAAAAAAATGGAAGTTCAGGAAGGAGAGGGAGGGAGATATCCGCTGCCTCGTGTTGTGCCTATTGAATTGTATGCAAATTGAAGTTACAGTGGTGGGGCAACAAAACAAAATCGCCAGTGAAAAAGCAAAACAATAGAGAGAGAAGTTGGAACAGAGCATAGTAGCAAATTCTAATGGTTGACTCATAAAGTTAGAAAATCTAAGATCCTTGTGAATGTGAAGAAGTTGGAGAAGAAGTGGGGGAATTGAATTGGTAGTACCAACTCTCAGGTTTGGACAGAAAATGCATGAAGTGCAAAAACATTCCCAGGAAAATTAAGTGATAACCAAACATGGGAATATCAATTTTCCTAGTAATCTTATTCCTAGTAATCCTATTCCCAGTAAAGTAAGGATTCCCAGACAAATGTATAGCTGGTACCAAACACCACCTTAATCCGATGGTGGGATTTGCAACTGGGTATAAGTGGGTGTCACGACACGAAGAGACGCGCCATGGGCCCCACGGCGCGTCTAGTCAGCAGGCGTCGGAGGGCCCACGGCGTGTCTGTGGGCCCTGCGTCTGACGAATATTTTTTTTTTATTTCTAGTTTTTTTTAAACTACATTATTTCCGTAATTACATTTCTGACTACTCTATATGTGTAATTAACTTTCCTGACAAACCCAATATTGACATGACACCTAACACTGCAGAAAGTCTTTTCATATATGTCACGTGAGAGATTTTGGTTAAATCGCAAATGCGACCACTTGACATATACTGACAAACCCAATATTGACATGACACCTAACACTGCAGAAAGTCTGTTCATATATGTCACGTGAGAGATTTTGGTCAAATCGCAAATGCGACCACTTGACATATACTGACAAACCCAATATTGACATGACACCTAACACTGCAGAAAGTCTGTTCATATATGTCACGTGAGAGATTTTGGTTAAATCAAAGGTGGACAGGTGGGATAAAAATAAAAATAAAAATTTATTGGAGTTTGAAGCATAATCACCGTTTTATTTTAGTACTATTTGTAAAAATTATAAAAAATTAAATCATTCAGTATTTATCACATTTTTAAATTATTAACAAAATTTAAATTTTATAAGATCAAAACAAAACATCTATTTTTTAG
Organism: Cercis canadensis; assembly: GCA_003255065.1. NCBI lineage: Eukaryota > Viridiplantae > Streptophyta > Magnoliopsida > Fabales > Fabaceae > Cercis > Cercis canadensis. The sequence continues at coordinate 1,485 of QAOA01007155.1, read as the reverse complement.
CATGTTTGTTGTATTATTTTGTTTATATATTTTATAAAAAATTAATTGTTCTAACATATACATTAAGTGACTCAATTTTTAAAAATTTTCGTAATGATATCAAAATCAAAAATTTATTATGCTTAAAACTCTTAAGAAAAAATATTTTTTTTTTATCCCACCAATATGAGTAAAGTAAGATAGCAAACTCCTTGATAATATACATGCTAGAGGATTCTAGCTGGATTGACAATCCTCGTGTTTTTGTCCACTTCTCGCCTTCACAATGCAAGAGGGTTTGTGTCAAGTATGAACAGGGAAATCCTACATCTTATTCAAAATGTCTTTGATTTTCTTACGGCACAATATGATAAAATCAACCTTACTATCAAGAAATTGAATATAAAATGTCTTTGTGTAAACAGCAATTTTTGAAGATTTTGTAGTTTGAAAATAAAACTTAACACTAGTCTAACACGAGAAAGAGAAGGGTGGACATTTCAAACTCTGATAGGAGACACTCGCGCGTGTCAAGAATTTTTTAGGTGCAATAGGAATAGTTTCTCACACAACAAATAAAGACCAAAGAATATTCTATTAACGATACTTGGTTGATGTTACCAAGGAAGCAGCTACACGTACTGTATTTATTTTTTTTTTTATCTAAGCTAAATGGAGGACAGCATTTAATACTTGTTGAGAAAGGATTCTTTTTTCACCTTAGGTAAATAAAAGAGAGCACTTAGTACTTTTTAAAAAAGTACAGAGAAGATTTAGCTCAATAACAATGGCAATTGAGCCAAGCTCTTCGACGTACATGCATACACGTGATATAGTCTGTATCAGCTTCAAATTCAGTCTGTATACATAATACATTGGCTCGTGGCCTTCCCTCTTCTCCTAAATCCCTTATACGAAAGAAACCATTAATCAGTCACATTTTTCTTTTAGGGTCTGTTTGGGAGTTTGAAGTGAGGGAAAAGAAAATGAGATGAGAGAAAAGAGAGGGAAGAGGAAGTAAGGGATTTTCCTCTCCTTTGTTTAGATGACTAAAATGAGCAAAATGAGAAGAAAGGAAAGAAAAAGTCCTATTGTAAAATATTTTTATTAGTTTACTTTTTATTATTAAAATAGACATATTTAATATAAAATTAAATAATATAATACATTTATTTTTTAATAAAGGGGTGAGGAATTTTAAAAAAAAAATGAAGAGGTATAATAGTCATTTTAACATATTTCTAATTTGGAAGAACACAAAAATAAAAAATTGACCAATAAAGAAGTGTGTGAGTTGCATCTTACTCACCGGTCTCCTCTTATTTTTTAAGATAAATCTTTCAAATAAGGGAGATGTGAGTTTTATTCCTCCCCTCTCATTTTTTTTTCCCTCCAAAATAACTCCCAAACAAACTCTTAATGATATTGGTCCAAACCACAACCATTTCGCCACAGCCCAAAGTCTTGTTCTTTTAAGTGTCATTTCGATGGCCTGAAAGAGAAAGA
>QAOA01007139.1:0-18983 GCA_003255065.1 Cercis canadensis | reverse complement strand
CCTAGGGTTTATGACTTAGGGTTACGAGTCTTAAGTTTAGGTTGTAGGTTCTAGGGTTTAGGTTAAGGGTCTATGATCTAGGATTTAGGATCTAAGATTTAGTGTTCAAGATTTAGGTTAAAGGTCTAGGATTTAGAGCTTAGGATAAAGGGTTTAGGGTCTAAGGTTTAGGTTTAAGCCTATGGGGTCTAGGTTTTAGGATTTAGGATTATGGCTCAAGAGTTTAAGGTATAGAGTCTAGGGTTAAGCATTTAGGATTTAGGTTTAGGGTCTAGTTTTTTGGCTTTAGAATCTTGGTTTTAAGTTTGAAGGTCAAGGGTTTGGAGTTTAGGGATTATTATTTAAGGTCTAGTATCTAAGGTTTAAGGCATAAGATTTTGGGTTAAGGTTCTAGAGTTTAGGGTTTAGAGTCTAAATTTTAGGATATAATGTTTAGGGTTTAAGATTTAGTGTTTATAATTTAATGTTTAGGATTACCTCTAAGGTTTATGGTTAAGTGTTTAAGGTTAAGCATCTAAGGTTGAGGTTGAGGTTGAGGTTTTAGGTGGCTTAGGGTTTAAGGTTAAAGCTCTAGGATTTAAGGTTTTCGGATTAAAGTTAAGCATCTATAGTTTAGGTTAAGGGTCATAGGTGTAAGGTTAAGGGTTAAGGATATAAAGCTTAGGGTTTAGGGTCTAGGGTTAAAGGCTAGGGTTCATGTTAAGAGTATAGGAATTTAGAGTATAGAGACTATGCTTTACGGTTTAAGATTTATGATTAAGGGTCATGAGTTTAAGGTATATAGTCAAGGAGTTAAGGTTAAGCATCTAGTGTTTAGTTTAAGGCTAAATGACTTATTAGGGTCTAAAGATTAAGGTTAAGTGTTTAGAATTTAGGGTTTAATTTCTAGGGTTAGTGGTATAGATTTTACGATGTAAGGTCTATGGTTTATGGTTTTGTGTTTCAGGTTTAAGTGGTTTAAGGTCTACAATTTAGGTTTTAGTATCTATGGTTAAAGGGTTGGGTTTTATGTTAATGGTCTAGGGTTTAGGACTTAGGATCAAGCAATTAGTGTGAAGGATGAAAGGTCTAAGGATTAGGGTTAAGAGCCTAAGGTTTAGGTAAAAGGTGTAAGGTTTATGGTTTTGGGTATACAATTTAAGATTTAAGGTTCAAGTTTTAAGGCATAGGGTTTAGCATGAAGGTTTACTGACTAAATTTATAATTTAGAGTTTAGGGTTTAATTTTTAGGGCTAAGGGTCTATGATTTAGCATTTAGTTTTTAGGGTTAGGGGTCAAAGATTTAAGATTCAAGGTCTAAGGTTTAGATTATAAGATTTAGGATTTAGAGTTTAAAGGTTAGGATCTAGAGTTTAAGGTGTTTTGTCTAGGGTTTAAAGGCTTATGGTTTAATTAACAATCTAAGGTTTAAGGTTTAGTGTCTAGGGTCTAGTTTCTAAGTTATAGGATTTAAGGTTTAGTATTTAGAGTCTAATATTTAAGGTCTTGGTTTTAGAGTATAAGGTGTAGGATTTAAAGTTTAGCGTTTAGTGTCTAGGGTTAAAATTTGGGATTATGAGTCAAGAGTTTAAGGTACAAGGTCTAAGGTTAAGCATCTAAGATTTAGGTTTGGTCTAAGATTTTGGATTTAGGATCCTGGTCTTGAGGGTCAAGAGTTTAGAATTTAAGATTTAGGGTTATATTTAGGGTTTAGGATTTCAAGTTAAGGTTCTAGGATTTAGGAACTAAGTTTTAAGGTATAGTGTCTAGGACTTAGAGTTTATAGTTAATAGTTTAACGTTTAGGATTGTGGTACTAGGGTTTAGGGTTTAGGGTAAAGGATCTAGGATTAAGGTGTTAAGGTTTAGGATCCAGGTGGTTTAAGATTTAGGGTTAAGGCTCTAAAGTCTAGGATTTTAGGATTAAAGTTAAGCATCCAGAATTTAGGTTAATGGTCTAGGGTGTATGGTTTAGAGTTAAGGATCTAGGGTTTAGAATTTAGGATTAAAGGCCTAGGGTTCATATTAAGAGTCTAGGGTTTAGAGTTTTGAGATTATGATTTAGAGTTTAGGATTTACAATTAAAGGTCATGAGTTTAGGGTATTAGGTCAAGTGTTTTGTGTTAAGCATCTTTAGATAAAGGGTATATAGTTTTGTAAGGTCTAGGATTTAGTTTTTATGGTTGTATCTAGGGTTTATGATATATGTTTTATAATTTAGGGTTTAAGGTTTTGGGTTTAGGTTTAGTGTCTACGATTAAGGGCTTAGAGTTTACATTAAAGGTCTAGGATTTAGGGCTTAGGATCTAGCATTTAGGTTTAAGGATGAAGAGTCTAGGGATTAGGGTAAAGGGCCTAGGGTTTAGGTTAAAGGTGTAGGGTTTATAGTTTATGGCATACGATTTAAGGTTTAGGATTCAAGTTTTAAGCTATAGGGTTTAGGAATAAAAGTTTAGTCTCTAGGATTTATGATTTAGATTTTAGGGTTAGGAGTCTGAGGGTTAGTTTCTAGGGTTAAGGGTCTAGGATTTAAGGTTAGGGGTCAAGAATGTAAGATATAGGATTTAGGGTAAAGGGTTTATGTTTTCAAGTAAAGGTCTATGTTTTAGGGTTTAGGATTTAAGATTTAGGAATTAGAGTTTAAAGGTTAGGGTATAAGGTTTAAGGTTTAGTTTTAAAGGCTTAAGGTTTAATTAATAATCTAAGGTTTTTGGTTTAGTGTCTAAGTTCTAGGACTTAAGGTTTAGAGTTTAAGATTTAGGGTCTTAGTTTTAGAGTATAGGCCATAGGATTTAGGGTTTAAGGTTTAGTGTCTATAACTGAGGGTTTAGCATTTCATGTTTAGTGCTAAACATTGAGTTTAGAGTCTAGGGTTTAGGGTTTCAATTTTAATGTTAAACATCGAGTTAAGGGTTTAGGGTCTAGGCTTAATGGGTTAGTGTCTAGGGTGTATCATTTAGGGCCTAAGGTTAATGGTTAGCCTTTAGGATTTAGGGTCTAGGATTTACATTAAGGGTCTAAGCATTAGGGCTTATGATATAAGGCTTAGGGTTAAGGGTCAAGAGTTTAAATTTAATGTTTAATATCTGGGGTTTAGAATTAAGGGTTTAAGGTTAAGCCAGTAAGGTTGGATTAGGGTTAAATATCTAGGGTTTAAGATTAGGTTAAAGGTCTAGAGTTTAGGGTCTATGATTTAGAGATTAGATTTATTGTCTAGGGTTTTGAATTTAAGGTTACGAGTTTAAGGTATAAAGCTTAGGGTTCATCATCTAAGGTTTATGAATTAGGTTAAAAGGTCTAGTTCTTTGGTTCTAAGGTTTAAAGGTAAGGGTTTAAGGTTAAACATCTAAGATTGACGTTAAGGGTCTAGGATTTAGGGTTCAAGATGTAGGGTTAAGAATCTAAAATTAGGGTTTAGATTAAAGGTCTAGATTTATGGTTAAGGGTCAAGGGTGTAGGGTTTAAGGTTTAAGTTATAAGGTCTATGGTTTAGAGTTTAAGTTTAAAAGTTTAGGGTACAAGATTATGGGTTAAGGATTTAGAGTTTAGTGTTTAAATTTAGGGTTTAAGGTTTAAGAAATAAGGTTAAAAAACTAGGGCTTAAGATTAAGGGTCTAAGGTTTAGGGTTTAGTATCAAGGGTTTATGATTTAAGGTTACAAGTCTTGAGTTTAAGCAATAGGCTTTAGTGTTTAGGTTAAGAGACTATGATTTAAGGTTTGGAGTCTAGGGTTTAGGATTTATGGTTTTGGTTAAGGGCTTTGGATCATAGGTTTAATGTTTATAATTTAGGGTTTGGATATAATGTCTAGGGTTTAAGATCTATATTCTAGGATTTAGGGTTTAAGGTAAAGCTGCTAAGATTTAGTGTCTATGATCTAAGGTTAAAGTCTATGATATAGGGTTTAGTATCTACGGTTAGGATTTAGGATTATAGGTCAGGAGTTTAAGGTAAGCATCTAGGATCTAGGTTTAGGGTCTAGAATTTTAGGTTTAGGATCTTGGTTTTAAGTTTGAGGGTCAAGAGTTTAGGATTTAGAGTTTTGTATTTAAGGTTTAAGGTCTAGGGTTTCGGGTTAAGATTTAAGAATTTAAGATTTAGGGACTAAGTTTTAAGGTACTGTGTCTAGTGCTTAGGGTTTAGGATTGTGGCACTAGGGTTTAGGGTTAAGTGTTTTGGGTTAAAGGTCTAAGATTTATGTTTTAAGATTAGGGTCTAGGTGGTTTAAAATTTAGGGTTAAGGCTTTAGAGTTTAGGGTTTTGAAATTAAAGTTAAAGATTTATAGTTTAGGTTAAAGGTCTAGGGTGTATGATTTAGAGTTAAAGATCTAGGGTTTTTGGTGTAGCACTAAACATCTAGGGTTTAAGGATAACAGTTAAAGGTCTAAGATTTAGGGATTATGTATTACAATTTATGGTTAAGGTTTAGAGTTTAGTATTTAGGGTTTAGGATTTAAAGTTAAAGATTGAGTTTAGGGTATAGGGTATAAGCTTTAGGGTTAAGCATCAAGGATTTAGGTAAAAGGTCTACAATTTCTGGTTAAGGAGGTAGGGTTTAGAATTAAAGGTCAAGGATTTGGGGGTTTGTGTCTAAGGTTTAGGATTTATGGTCTATGGTTTAGGATATAATGTCTAGAGTATAGTGCATACAGTTTAACGTTTAGTGTTTAGAGATTAAGGTTTAGGATTAAGGCCAAAGTGGTAGCTACAATCACATCATGGAATCAAATTAAAAGCAAGTGTTTTGAAATACAACTAAAAAAATACAATTTTTGAAAATCAACTTTGATCTCCTTCTGATTGGCTAAAAGCCCAACTAACACTGGTAGTTTGCAAAAGGTAGGTTCCATTCAAGGCCTCTATTGAATTTTCAGAATTATCAAAATTCTCATATTCAATCAGTGCACAACCTTAAAATCAAATAATTATAGTAATTACTTGAACATCAATCAAAATATTTAGATGATAAAGTTACTAATAAAGACTAGACTATCTAAATTTTAGTTTAGGGATTAGGCTTAAGCATCTAGGGTTTAAGGTTATGGGCCAATGGCTTAGAGTTTAGTATTAAGGGTCTAGGGTTTAGGGTATAAGATCAATGGTTTACGGTTGACATTTTATAAAGTAGGGTTTAGGATTGTAGCTCTAAGGTTAAGCTTAGAACTTAGGATTTAGGGTTTAATGTTAAGGCCCTAAAGATTAAGGTTTAATTATTAGGATTAAGCATCTAGAGTTTAGGTTAAGGGTTTAGGTTTTTGGGTTAATGCTCTATGATTTAAGGTTTAGAGTTTAGAATTTAAAGTTTAAGATTTAAGATTTAGAATTAGGGTTAAGCATTTATAATTGAGGCTAAAGTTTAAGGTTTAGGGTCAAGGATCTAGGATTAAGGATTATGGTTGAGTATCTAAGGTTTAGGTTAAGGCTGTAGGGCCTAAGGTTTAGAATTTAGGATTCAAAATTTAAGGTTAAGGGCCAAGGCAATAGGGTTTAGAGATTTAGGTTTAAGGGTCCATAGTTTAAGGTTTTGGGAATAAAATTTAAGGTTAAACATCTAGAGTTTAGTATTGAGTAAAACCCATTTTAGTCCTTGAAAGATTGCTTCAGTGACACTTTAGTCCTACAATCATTTTTACCGACACTTTAGTCCCTGAAAGATCATTCCGTCCACCATTTTAGTCCTCCACTAGGGTTCGTTACTGGGACTTAACAGAAAATGCCACGTGACACGTTAAGTGTTGACGTATCTGTTATGTACTGATGTGGCACATTAAAAAAATTTTAAAAAATCCCTCTTCTCTCATTTCTCTCTCTCTCCTCTCTCTTCCCCGTCTCCTCTACACCTTTCTCGCGTCAACTTAGGTGAGAGAAAGACCAGCCAAACTGATTCCAGTCGTGAGCTAGCAATTATAGTGCAATTACTTAGGGGCAGCAAGTGCTTCATCTTCCTCTTGTTGCTTGGCCTCCTCAAGTCCTCTATAGTTTTCCCTTATTATTGGCAAGAATGACAATGTCATCATAACGCATTGGAGAATTAGTGTCACAAAAAGCAATAGTTGGCATATTTCCAAGAGCAACTTCCTTAATGGGCTGCAATCAAATAAATACAGTAAGGAGTGTGCCTTCCTACAATTGCATAGGCGCCAGTGTACCGAGCAAACTTAAGAACAACTCTCTGACAATAAGGCCTGGCTGTACTGAAGCTTTTCCTATGTTTTACCGAGGTTGATAATATAAATGTCATTCTTCACGTGGAGTGCATGCCCAAGTACCTCTTCACCGAGTTGACTCGGTATAAGTTACATATACCCCTTCTCTTCATCACCGAGTTGACTCAGTTACATGTACCCCTTCATTTTCACCATGCACCAGTCACCATTCACGTTCTCCTAAGCCAAGAAGATCTCATCATGTGCTAAGTTCATGGACTAAGTCCACCCAAGGGGGAGAGTACTCAGCTAATAGGTATGAGGATGGCGGAGAGAGAGAGAGAGATATGAGAGTGAGAGAGAGATATGGCGGAGAGAGAGAGATGAGAGTGAGAGGGAGATGGTGGACAGAAAGAGAGATAAGAGTGAGACGAAGATGGAGGAGAGAGAGAGAGATGAAAATGAGAGGGAGATGACAGAGAGATAAGAGATGAGAATGAGAGGGAGATGGCAGAGAGATAAGAGATGAGAATGAGAGGGAGATGGCAAAGAGAAAAAGAGATAAGAGTGAGAGGGAGATGGAGGAGAGAGAGATGAGAGAGAGGGAGATGGTGGAAAGAAAGAGATATGAGAGTGAGACGGAGATGGAGGAGAGAGAGAGATAAGAGTGAGAGGGAGAGACGGGGAAGAGAGAGAGAGAGAAATGAGAGAAGAGGGGAAGAGAGAGAATGAAAAGAGATAGGAAGGATTTTTTTTAAAATTTTTTAATGTGTCACATCAGTACATAACGGACACGTCAGCACTTAACATGCCACGTGACATTTTCTGTTAAGTCCCACTAACAGACCCTAGCGGATGACTAAAATAGCTGACATAATAATCTTTTAGGGACTAAAGTGTCAGTAAAAATGATTGGAGGACTAAAGTGTCACTGAAACAATCTTTCAAGGATCAAAAAAGGATTTTACTCTTTAGTATTTAGGGTCTATAGTTTAGGGTTACGCCTCTATGGTTTAGAGTTTAGGAATTAGGGTTAATTAACTAAGGCTTAAGATTAGGTTATGGGTATAAGGGCATAGGGTTTAGGTTAAAATATAGAGTTTAGGTTTGAGGTTGATGATTTAAGGTTTAAGTTTTAGGTTTTAGGTTTTGATTTTAGGGTCTATGATTTAGAGTTAAAGGTCTAAAAGGTTTAAGGTTAAGACTTTACAGATTAGGCTTTAGTGTTAAGAGTTGAGGGTTTAGTATTTAGGGTTTATGGTATAAGGTCTAAGGATTGAGGTTTAACCTATAAGGTTTAGGATTTAGGTATTCATGTTAAGGATCTAGGGTTAAATTTTGGCTAAGGGTCTAAGATTTATAGTTTAAGATTTAGGATCTATGCTTTAGGGTTTAGGGTTCATGATATAGGACTTAGTGTATAGGGTCTGGGGTTTAAGATTTAGCATCTAGGATTTATGTTAAACGTATTGGCTTCTTATTTAGGGTTCAATGTTAAAGGTTTAGGGTTTGAAGTTTAAGGTTAAGGGTCAATGGTTATAAGTTTTATGTTTAGGGTGAAAGGTCGAAAGTTTAGGGTTTAGTATTTTGTTTGTAGAATTTAAGGTCAAGGGCCTAGGATTATGAGTATAGGGTTTAGGGATAAGGGTCTATAGTTTAGAATTTGGGGCTTATGGTTAAGGATTAATCATTTAGAATTTAAGGTTTAGGTTTATAGTCTATTATTTATCATTTAAGGTTTAAGGCCCGGGGTTAAATTCTATGATTTAGGGTTTACAGTTCAGTGTTAAGCATCTACAATTTAGGTTGAGTTTAGGGTTTTAGGTTTTGGATGTAGGTTTTAAGGTTTCATGTTTGAGGTTAAAGATCAAGGATTTAGGGTTAAAGGTCTATGGTTTAGCATTTATGATCTAAGGTTACGAGTCATGAATTTAATGTATAAGGTTTAAGGTTTAAGTTAAGCACCTAGAGTTTAAGTTAAAGGTCTAGGATTTCAAGTTAAGGCACTAGCATTTAGTGTCTACGAATTAAGTTATGGGTTTAGAGTGTATGATTTAAGGTTTAGGGACTATGATTTAAGATTTAGGGTTTATTGTTTAGGTTTTTGAATTTAGGGTTATGGGTCATCAATTTAAGATATAGAATCTAGTGATATGCATCTATAGTATATTTTAAGGGTCTAGGCTTTAGGGTTTATGATTTATAGTTTATAATTTAGGGTTTAAGGTTATGACTCAACGGTTTACGGTTTAGGTATTAGGGATAAGCATCTACTGTTGAGCTTAGGGGTCTAGGGTTTAGGGTTAAGGCTTTAAGGTTTATAATTTAAGAATTAAGGTTAAGCATCTAAAGTTTAGGTTGAAGGTCTAGGGTTTTGAGTTAAGGATCTAAGTTTTAGGATTAAAGGTCAAGGGTTTAGACTTTAGGGTGTTAGGTTTAAGGTTATGTCTAGGGTTTATGATTTATCATCTAGAGTTTAGGATTCATGATTAAGATTGTAGAGTTTAGGGTTTAAGGATCATGGTTAAGTATCTAAGGTTAAGGTTAAAGGTCTAGGGTTTATGGTTTAAGATTTAGAGTCTAGGGTTTAGGATTAAAGCTCTAGGGCAGATTATTGCTATGCATCTAGGCTTTAGGTTAAGGTTATATGGCTTAAGGTTAGGGATCAAGGGTGTAGGGTTTAGGGGTAAGGGTCTAAGGTTTAGGATTTAAGCTTTAGTGTCTAGGGTTCAAGATTCAGTGCTAGGATATAGGGTCTAAAGTTTAAGGTTTAGATTTTAGGGCCTAGGTTTTAGGGATTAAGGTTTTGGGTTGAGACTTTTGGATTTAAGGTCTACCGTTTATGATTTAGGGTTTAGGTTTTAGAGTTATGACTCTTAGGTTTAAGGTTTAGGCTTTGGGGATTAAGGTTAAGTACTTATGATTTAGGTTAAGGTTTAGCGTTTTATGTTTAAGATCTAGGTAATAGGATTGAGGGTTAAGCATCAAGAGTTTAAGATTTACAATCTAGGTTAAGGGCCTAGGATTTAAGGTTTAGTATCTAGGTTTAGGAATTAAGGTTCCAGGTTTTAGGGTTTAGATATTATGTCTAAGCTCTATGATTTACGATTTACATTTTAGTATTTCATGTTTAAGGTTATGGCTCTAGAGGTTAGGTATTAGAGTTTTAAGATTAGGGTTAAGCATCTAGGATTTTGGTTAAGGGTTTATGGTTTAGGGATTAGTGCTAACCATCTAGGGTTTAAGGTTAAGGATCAAGGGCATAGGGTTTATAGTTAAGGGTCTAGGGTTTACTTTTCAAGATTTAGGGTTTATGGTCTATGTTTAGAGTCTATGGTTAAGGATTTAACATTTTAAGTCATGATTTTAAGTTATAGGGTTTAGGTTAAGGGTCTAGGGTTTCGAGTTTAGGATATAGGTTTTAAGGTTGGGGTTTAAGAGTTTAGCATTTAGGATTTTGTGTATAGCATTAAGGGTCTAGGGTTTAGGGTTTAGAGTCTAAAGTTAAGAGCTTATAGTTTTAGGTTTAGTGTCTGGGGTTTTGGTTTTAGGGCCTTGATTTTTTAGTATAGGGATTAAGGTCTAGGGTTTAAGATTTATGTTTATGGATCTAGGGTTTAAGGTTTACGATCTTGGGGTTAGGGTTTATGGTCTAACGTTTATTGTTTACAGATTAGGTTATAGCATTACAACTTTAGGGTTCAAAGTTTAGAGTTTTAGGAGTAAGATTAGGCATCTAGAGTTAAGATTAAGGGACTAGAGTTTAGGGTTTAGGATTAACGCTATAGTTTACAATTTTGTGCTAAGCATATAGGGTTTCAGGATAAGGGTTAAGGGTCTAGGGTTTAGGTATTATGTACTACAATTTATGGTTTAAGGTTAGTGTTGATTTTAGAATTTATGATTAAGGGTCATAAGTTTAGGGTATAGGGTCTAGGGTTTAAGGTTAAGCATCTAGGATTTAGGTGAAGGGTATTGGGCTTTGGGTTTAGGATGTAGTGTTTAGAACTTTGACAAGGGTTTAAGGATTTGTGTCTAGGGTTTATGATTTAAGGTTTATGTCTAGAAATTAAGGTTTAAGGCTAAGGCTCTATAGTTTAAGGTTTAGGCTTTAAAGTTTACGATAAGATTTACAATTCAGGATTTAGGCTTAAGGCTATAAGGTTAGGGTTTAAAAATAAAGGTTAAGCATATAGGGTTAAGGTTAAGATGGTAGCTACAATCACATCACGGAGATAAAATTAGAAGCACATGTTTTGAAATACAGCTAGAAAATGCTATTTTTGAAAATTAACTTTGATGTTTATACAAGAAAATTAGAATCTACAAAAAGTTTTTTCCATTTTTTGGTGTAGAAAAATACCTTATGCTCATTTGGCTGAAAGCCCAAACAACATTAGTAATTTGTGTAAGAAGATCATATCCATTCAAGGCTTCTATTGCATTTCGAGAATCATCGAAATTCTCATATTCAACCAATGCATAACCTTAAAATCAAATAATTATAATAATTACTTGAACAACAATCAAAATATTTATATGATCACATTACCTATCAAGATTATGTTTTGTAAAATTATGATTTAGGGATTATTGCTAAGATTTACAAGTCAAGGGCCTAGGGTTTAAGATTAATGATCTACAGTTTAGAGTATATGGCAAATGGTTCATTGTCTAAGGTTGACATTTTATGATTTAGGGTTAAGGATTATAACTCTAGGGTTTAGTTTAAGAGTCTAGGGTTTAGGGTTAAGGCTCTAGGGTTTTGAGTTTAATGATTAAGGTTAAGCATCTAGAATTTAGTTTAAGTTTTAGGTTTTTAGGTTAAGGCTCTAGGATTTAAGGTTTAGAGTCTAAAGTTTACGTTTTAGAATTTAGGGTTTACTAATTAAGGTTAAGCATTTATAGTTGAAGCTAGGGTTTAAGGTTTAGGGTTTAGGATTTAGAGAATATGCTTAAGTATCTAAGGTTTAGGTTAAGGGTGTAAGGCCTAAAGTTTAGGGTTTAGGGTTAAGCCAATAAGGTTTAAGATTTAGATATTCAAGTCAAGGGTTTGAGGAATCAAATTTAAGGTTAAATGTCTAAAGTTTAGTATTTAGGGTCTATGGTTTAAAGTTAAGGCTCTAGTTTTTAAAGTTTAGGGATTAGGGTTAAACAACTAGGGCTTAGGATTAGGTTATGGGTATAAGGTCCAGGGTCAGGGTTAAAGGCATAGGGTTTAGGTTAAAATCTAGGGTTTAGGTTTAGGGTCTACAATTTAAAGTTTAAAGTTTAAGTTTTAGGTTTTGATTTTAAGGTCTTGATTTTAGAGTTAAGGGTCTATTGTTTGAGGTTTAAGGTTAAGACTTTACGAATTAGGCTTGTTTGATTTTAAAGTCTAGGGTTTTAGGATTAAAGTTAAGCATCCAGAATTTAGGTTAAGGGTCTAGGGTGTATGGTTTAGAGTTAAGAATCTAGGGTTTAGAATTTAGGATTAAAGGCCTAGGGTTCATATTAAGAGTCTAGGGTTTAGAGTTTTGAGATTATGATTTAGAGTTTAGGATTTACAATTAAAGGTCATGAGTTTAGGGTATTAGGTCAAGTGTTTTGTGTTAAGCATCTTTAGATAAAGGGTATATAGTTTTGTAAGGTCTAGGATTTAGTTTTTATGGTTGTATCTAGGGTTTATGATATATGTTTTATAATTTAGGGTTTAAGGTTTTGGATTTGGGTTTAGTGTCTACGATTAAGGGCTTAGAGTTTACATTAAAGGTCTAGGATTTAGGGCTTAGGATCTAGCATTTAGGTTGAAAGATGAAGAGTCTAGAGATTAGGGTAAAGGGCCTAGGGTTTAGGTTAAAGGTGTAGAGTTTATAGTTTAGGGCATACGATTTAAGGTTTAGGATTCAAGTTTTAAGCTATAGGGTTTAGGAATAAAAGTTTAGTCTCTAGGATTTATGATTTAGATTTTAAGGTTAGGAGTCTGAGGGTTAGTTTCTAGGATTAAGGGTCTAGGATTTAAGGTTAGGGGTCAAGAATGTAAGATATAGGATTTAGGGTAAAGGGTTTATGTTTTCAATTAAAGGTCTATGTTTTAAAGTTTAAGATTTAGGATTTAAGATTTAAGATTTAGAGTTCAAAGATTAGGGTTTAAGGTTTAGTTTTAAAGGCTTAAGGTTTAATTAATAATCTAAGGTTTATGGTTTAGTGTCTAAGTTCTAGGACTTAAGGTTTAGAGTTTAAGATTTAGGGTCTTAGTTTTAGAGTATAGGCCATAGAATTTAGAGTTTAAGGTTTAGTGTCTATAACTGAGGGTTTAGCATTTCATGTTTAGTGCTAAACATTGAGAGTTTAGAGTCTAGGGTTTAGGGTTTCAATTTTAATGTTAAACATCGAGTTAAGGGTTTAGGGTCTAGGCTTAATGGGTTAGTGTCTAGGGTGTATCATTTAGGGCCTAAGGTTAATGGTTAGCCTTTAGGATTTAGGGTCTAGGATTTACATTAAGGGTCTAAGCATTAGGACTTATGATATAAGGCCTAGGGTTAAGGGTCAAGAGTTTAAATTTAATGTTTAATATCTAAGGTTTAAGGTTAAGCTAATAAGGTTGGATTAAGGTTAAAGATCTAAGGTTTAAGATTAGGTTAAAGGTCTAGAGTTTAGGATCTATGATTTAGAGATTAGATTTATTGTCTAGGATTTTGAATTTAGGGTTAGGAATTTAAGGTATAAAGCTTAGGGTTCATCATCTAAGGTTTATGAATTAGGTTAAAAGGTCTAGGGCTCTGGTTCTAACGTTTAAAGGTAAGGGTTTAAGGTTAAACATCTAAGATTGACGTCAAGGGTCTAGGATTTAGGGTTCAAGATGTAGGGTTAAGAATCTAAAATTTAGGGTAAAGCATCTAGGGTTTAGATTAAAGGTCTAGATTTATGAATAAGGGTCAAGGGTCAAGGGTCAAGGGTGTAGGGTTTAAGGTTTAAGTTATAAGGTTTATGGTTTAGTGTTTAAGTTTAAAAGTTTTGGGTACAAGATTAAGGGTTAAGGATTTAGAGTTTAGTGTTTAAATTTAGGGTTTAAGGTTTAAGAAATAAGGTTAAAAAACTAGGGCTTAAGATTAAGGGTCTAACGTGTAAGGTTTAGTATCAAGCGTTTATGATTTAAGGTTACAAGTCATGAGTTTAAGCAATAAGTTTTAGTGTTTAGGTTAAGAAACTATGATTTAAGGTTTGGAGTCTAGGGTTTAGGATTTATGGTTTTGGCTAAGAGCTTTGGATCATGGGTTTAATGTTTATAATTTAGGGTTTGGATATATTGTCTAGGGTTTAAGATCTATATTTTAGGATTTAGGATTATAGGTCAGGAGTTTAAGGTAAGCATCTAGGATCTAGGTTTATGGTCTAGAATTTTAGGTTTAGGATCTTAGTTTTAAGTTTGAGGATCAAGAGTTTAGGATTTAAAGTTTTGTATTTAAGGTTTAAGGTCTAGGGTTTCGATTTAAGATTTAATAATTTAAGATTTAGGGACTAAGTTTTAAGGTAATGTATCTAGTGCTTAGGGTTTATGATTGTGGCACTAGGGTTTAGTGTTTTGGGTTAAAGGTCTAAGATTTATGTTTTAAGATTAGGGTCTAGGTGGTTTAAAATTTAGGGTTAAGGCTTAGAGTTTAGGGTTTTGAAATTAAAGTTAAGGATTTATAGTTTAGGTTAAGGGTCTAGGGTGTATGATTTAGAGTTAAAGATCTAGGGTTTAAGTTTTAGAATTAAGGACCTAGGGTTCATATAAAGAATCTAAGGTTTAGAGTTTAGAGACTACAATTTAGGGTTTAATTTCTAGAGTTTAGGATTTACAGTTAAGGGTCATGAATTTAGAGTAAGCATCTTTAGATTAAGGGTATATGGTTTCATAGGGTCTAAGATTTAGGGTTTAGGGTCTATGGTTATGTGTCTAGGGTTTATGATATAGGTTATATGGTTTATGGTTTAATGTTTAAGGTCCAGGGTTTAGTGTCTACGATATAGGATTAAGGATTTAGGGTTTACATTGACGGTCTAAGATTTAGGGCTTAGAATCTAAGGTTTAAGATTAAGGGTCAAAGGTCCAGGGATTAAGGTTTAAGTTGAATGTGTAATGTTTATTATTTAGGGCATACGGTTTAATCTTTAGGGTTTAGAATTTCGAAGTAAAGGTCTATTGTTTCAATTAAGGGGTCTAGGGTTAAGGTTTAGGATTTAGAGTTTTGAGTTTAAAAGTTTAAGGTTCAAGGTTTAGGTTGTTATGTCTAGGGTTTAGAATATATAGTTAAGGGTCATGAGTTTAGAGTATAGGGTCTAAAGTTTAGGTTTAAGCATGTAAGATTTAAGTTAAGGGTATAAAGTTTTGCGTTTAGGATTAAGGGTCAAGGGTTTAAAGTTGTGTCTAGGGTTTAAAATTTAGAGTTTAGGGTATAGCGTCTAGAGTTTAGGGTTTAGTGTCTACGGATTATGATTCAGTGTTTATACTTTAGAGTTTAGGATTTAGGATTTAGTGTCTAAGGTTTACGATTTAGTGTTTAAAAATCAGAGTTAAGCATTTATGGTTGAGGTTAAAGTGATATAGCTATAAGTTCATCATAGAGATGAAATTAAAAGCACGTGTTTTGAAATACAGGTACAAAATGCAATGTATAAACATACCTGATACTCTTTTCTATGGTTGGTTGACAGCCCAATCAACAATGATAATTTGCAATACTCTTTCTTCTGATTGGCTGAAGTTCAAATTCATTCGAGGCCTCTATTACATTCTAAGCATCATCAAAATTCTCATATTCACATAACCCTAAAATCAAATATTTATAATAATTACTAGAACAGCAATCAAAATATTTGTATGATCAAGTTATAAACTGAACAATATAAAATTAAAGGAGCAAAATGTTCCATTCAAGGCCTCTATTGAATTTTGAGAATTATCAAAATTCTTCTATTCAATCAGTGCACAACCTTAAAATCAAATAATTATAGTAATTACTTGAACATCAATAAAAATATTTATATGATCCAGTTACTAATAAAGACTAGACTATCTAAATTTTAGTTTAGGGATTAGTCTTAAGCATCTAGGGTTTAAGGTCATGGGTCAATGGCTTAAGAGTTTAGTATTAAGGGTCTACGGTTTAAGGTATAAGATCAATGGTTTAGGGTTGACATTTTATAAAGTAAGGTTTAGGATTGTAGCTCTAAGGTAAGCTTAGAACTTAGGATTTAGGGTTTAATGTTAAGGCTCTAATCCTAAAGATTAAGGTTTAATTATTAGGATTAAGCATCTAGAGTTTAAGTTAAGGGTTTAGTTTTTTGGGTTAATGCTCTATGATTTAAGGTTTAGAGTTTAGAATTTAAAGTTTAAGATTTAAGATTTAGAATTAGGGTTAAGCATTTATAATTGAGGCTAAAGTTTAAGGTTTAGGGTCAAGGATCTAGGGTTAAGGATTATGGTTGAGTATCTAAGGTTTAGGTTAAGGCTGTAGGGCCTAAGGTTTAGAATGTAGGGTTCAAAATTTAAGGTTAAGGGCTAAGGCAATAGGGTTTAGAGATTTAGGTTTAAGGGTCCATAGTTTAAGGTTTAGGGAATTAAATTTAAGGTTAAACATCTAGAGTTTAGTATTGAGTAAAACCCATTTTAGTCCTTGAAAGATTGCTTCAGTGACACTTTAGTCCTACAATCATTTTTACCGACACTTTAGTCCTTGAAAGATCATTCCGTCCACCATTTTAGTCCTCCGCTAGGGTTCGTTACTGGGACTTAACAAAAAATGCCACGTGACACGATAAGTACTGACGTGTCTATTATGTACTAATGTGGCACATTAAAAAAAATTTAAAAAATCCCTCCTCTCTCATTTCTCTCTCTCTCCTCTCTCTGCCCCGTCTCCTCTACACCTTTCTCGCGTCAACTTAGGTGAGAGAAAGACCAGCCAAACTGGTTCCAGTCGTGAGCTAGCAATTATAGTGCAATTACTTAGGGGCAGCAAATGCTTCATCTTCCTCTTGTTGCTTGGCCTCCTCAAGTCCTCTATAGTTTTCCCTTATTATTGGCAAGAATGACAATGTCAACATAACGCATTGGAGAATTAGTGTCACAAAAAGCAATAGTTGGCATATTTCCAAGAGCAACTTCCTTAATGGACTGCAATCAAATAAATACAGTAAGGAGTGTGCCTTCCTACAATTGCATAGGCGCCAGTGTACTGAGCAAACTTAAGAACAACTCTCTGACAATAAGGCCTGGCTGTACTGAAGCTTTTCCTATGTTTTACCGAGGTTGATAATATAAATGTCATTTTTCACATAGAGTGCATGCCCAAGTACCTCTTCACCGAGTTGACTCGTTGCAATTGCATAGGCGCCAGTGTACTGAGCAAACTTAAGAACAACTTTCTGACCATAAGGCCTAGCTGTATTGAAGCTTTTCCTATGTTTTATCGAGGTTGATAATGTAAATGTCACTCTTCACGTGGAGTGCATGCCCAAGTACCTCTTCACCGAGTTGACTCGGTATAAGTTACATATACCCCTTTCCTTCATCACCGAGTTGACTCAATTACATGTACCCTTTCATTTTCACCATGCACCAGTCACCCTTCACGTTCTCCTAAGTCAAGAAGATCTCATCATATGCTAAGCTCATAGACTAAGTCCACCCAAGCGGGAGAGTACTCAGCTAATAGGTATGAGGATGGCAGAGAGAGAGAAAGAGATATGAGAGTGAGAGGGAGATATGGCGAAGAGAGACAGATGAGAGTGAGAGGGAGATGGTGGACAGAAAGAGATATAAGAGTGAGACAAAGATGGAAGAGAGAGAGAGAGATGGCAGAGAAAAAGAGAGATAAGAGATAGAAGAGAGAGAGAGATGAGATGAGAATGAAAGGGAGATGGCAAAGAGAAAAAGAGATAAGAGTGAGAGGGAGATGGAGGAGAGAGAGATGAGAGTGAGAGGGAGATGGTGGAGAGAAAGAGAGATGAGAGTGAGACGGAGATGGAGGGGAGAGAGAGATGAAAATGAGAGAGAGATAAGAGTGGGAAGGAGAGAGGGGGAAGAGAGAGAGAGAGAGAAAAGATATAGGAGGGATTTTTTTAAAATTTTTTAATGTGCCACATCAGCACATAACAGACACGTCAGCACTTAACATGCCACATGACATTTTTTGTTAAGTCCCACTAATAGACCCTAGCAGATGACTAAAATGACTGACAAAATGATCTTTCAGGGACTAAAGTGTCAGTAAAAATGATTGGAGGACTAAAGTGTCACTGAAGCAATCTTTCAAGGACCAAAAAGGGATTTTACTCTTTAGTATTTAGGGTCTATAGTTTAGGGTTACAGCTCTATGGTTTAGAGTTTAGGAATTAGGGTTAATTAACTAAGGCTTAAGATTAGGTTATGGGTATAAGGGCATAGGGTTTAGGTTAAAATATAGAGTTTAGGTTTGAGGTTGATGATTTAGGGTTTAGGCTTTAGGTTTTAGGTTTTGGTTTTAAGGTCTATGATTTAGAGTTAAGGGTCTAAAAGGTTTAAGGTTAAGACTTTACAGATTAGGCTTTAGTGTTAAGAGTTGAGGGTTTAGTATTTAGGGTTTATGGTATAAGGTCTAAGGATTGAGGTTTAACCTATAAGGTTTAGGATTTAGGTATTCATGTTAAGGATCTAGGGTTAAATTTTGGCTAAGGGTCTAAGATTTATAGTTTAAGATTTAGGATCTATGTTTTAGGGTTTAGGGTTCATGATATAGGACTTAGTGTATAGGGTCTGAGGTTTAAGATTTAACATCTAGGATTTATGTTAAACGTATCGGCTTCTTCTTTAGGGTTCAATGTTGAAGGTTTAGGGTTTGATGTTTAAGGTTAAGGGTCAATGGTTATAGGTTTTATGTTTAGGGTGAAGGGTCGAAAATTTAGGGTTTAGTATTTTGTTTGTAGAATTTAAGGTCAAGGGCCTAGGATTATGAGTATAGGGTTTAGGAATAAAGGTCTATAGTTTAGAATTTGGGGCTTATGGTTAAGGATTAAGCATTTAGAATTTAAGGTTTAGGTTTATAGTCTATTATTTATCATTTAAGGTTTAAGGCCCGGGGTTAAATTCTATGATTTAGGGTTTACAGTTCAGTGTTAAGCATCTACAATTTAGGTTGAGTTTAGGGTTTTAGGTTTTGGATGTAGGTTTTAAGGTTTCATGTTTGAGGTTAAAGATCAAGGATTTAGGGTTAAAGGTCTATGGTTTAGCATTTATGATCTAGGGTTACGAGTCATGAATTTAATGTATAAGGTTTAAGGTTTAAGTTAAGCATCTAGAGTTTAAGTTAAAGGTCTAGGGTTTCAAGTTAAGGCACTAGCATTTAGTGTCTACGAATTAAGTTATGGGTTTAGAGTGTATGATTTAAGGTTTAGGGACTATGATTTAAGATTTAGGGTTTATTGTTTAGGTTTTTGAATTTAGGGTTATGGGTCATCAATTTAAGATATAGAATCTAGTGATATGCATCTATAGTATATTTTAAGGGTCTATGCTTTAGGGTTTATGATTTAGGGTTTATAATTTAGGGTTTAAGGTTACGACTCAACGGTTTAAGGTTTAGGTATTAGGGATAAGCATCTCGATTGAGCTTAGGGGTCTAGGGTTTAGGGTTAAGGCTTTAGGGTTTACAATTTAAGAATTAAGGTTAAGCATCTAGAGTTTAGGTTGAAGGTCTAGGGTTTTGAGTTAAGGATCTAAGTTTTAGGATTAAAGGTCAAGGGTTTAGACTTTAGGGTGTTAGGTTTAAGGTTATGTCTAGGGTTTATGATTTATCATCTAGGGTTCAAGATTCATGATTAAGATTGTAGAGTTTAGGGTTTAAGGATTATCTAA
>QAOA01007136.1:0-85858 GCA_003255065.1 Cercis canadensis | reverse complement strand
ATCTAACATCCATCGACGCCCACACACTCTAAAAATATCTCCTGGCGTATATTGTAATACTATTTCAATGTCCTGTTAAAATTCATTATGGAAAATAACACTTAGTCATAATAGTTATTTAAAATGAACGATACTAAATTCATTATACAAATGCTACATTTCAATATGAATCCTCAATCTTATACATGTCTATGACATGGATACAAACGCAAGATTTATTTTAATACGGGCCAGTGTCATGGTTAGTCTTCCCTTCTGTTCGGACATCACCTCCTATTAAGGCCTTCTATGCGACAAAGACTACATCTTATGACGTCAGATGCAGATTCTTCCTAATTCATCTCGGTTCTAATTCGCCTAGAAGTTGGACGTCCATTTTCCCTTAGCAATACACGATTTGGGATTATCCTAATTCCGCTGATAACTGGCCAACCCTCTTCCCCACCAATAGGGTTAAACAGACCACTATATGCATTGACAATGTTATTAGTGGAGTACACTGGACTTACATACTTTCATGCATCGATTGCAATATTCGCACACGCAGATATAGCGTGCGTGCAAGGAATGTGAAGGGCTTGAAACTGACCACAACTGCACTTTTGATCCTATAAATTCAAAGTGAATGATCGTCCGCTAATATGTCTCATACAATCAAAAATCTCCTCCACTTCAAACGATCTATTGTCCCTATTAAATAGTATTGGACGATCTGATGATGCATAACGACTATTACGGGTCATTATCTTCTCGGCATCTTTAGTCCATGTTTTTTCACTAGCCAGCCTTGCCCTTGCTCTTTCTCTTCTCTCCATGAAAATACGATTCGTTCTGTAATATGTGGCTCTGACTAGGGCAGTAATATGCATGTTACGAGCACCCTTCAACGTTTCGTTTACACATTCAGTTAAATTAGTGGTCATTAGGCCATATCGTCTGCCGTGGACATCGTCATGTTGTGTCCACTTCGTCTTATCAATACCATTAATATATTGTCATGCCTCTTCTTTCTTACATTCATAATGTATATCATTCATTAGCTCCTCAAATTTGATAGACTCAAATTGGACACCTGTTATTACCATTAAAAATAAATGAATGTACTCGAAGACATCAAAATGTACGACATACAGATAATATATTATATGTATTTGTCTAATATTTTTATCGACTCTGTAGATTTTGTGCTTCACAGACACATCTTTGAAGTTTGTGTTCCAATTGCTCACAACGTGGCGCAAACAGAAAAAAATTATGAGCTAATGGTGCACACCACCCAACATTTAAATCTTCAATAGATGACAATATGCTCACATGCCGGTCTGAAATGAGTGCTAAATTATGCATGTCCTTAGCCACGTGTTGTCTCAGATGCTTCAAAAACCATGACCAGGCTTCTTTGGCTTCACCTTACACGATGGCATAAGCTATAGGCAATGGAGAACGAGATCCATCCTGTGTAGTGCCTATTAGCAAAGTCTGCTTATATTTCCCATACAATAAAGTTTCATCAATTTGGATCACCGGCTTGCACCAAAGGAATGCATCAATACATGGTTTGAAAGCACAAAAAACACGTCGGAATCTCCTCATTGTCGGATCATTCGTTGGCATTCTCATCCATCAATCATCTAGACACCATTCCACCACGGTTCCAGGAACATCTTTTCGCAATGCGGCCATCCATTTCGGTAATTTATTGTAACTCTCCTCCCAGTCACCATATATATAAGCAATAACTCTTTGCTTCACAAGCCAAGCTTTCCTGTACGAAATTTGATAAGAGAATGTACTTCTGATACGCTCTTGTATTAGCTTTATTGGCACATCTATCTTCTCCTCAATCATGCTAATAATCATTGTCGCGACCACCTTAACATCAAACTGTTTGTAATCTTGTGTTAAAGTGGCATTTCTGTAACTGTGTGAGCCATTGTATTTTCTGATCTCCCACATATTTTTCTTACTTCTTAAGCAAGCCTTTAGTCTCCAATTGCATCCAACACCATAATCCTGACACTCCAAAATTAATTTATGTGGTTTTGACTCATTCACCTTGAAATTATGATGTGTGTAAATGGAGTATTGCTTAAGAGTTGACTGAAGATCCTCTTTGCTGGTAAACTTTTGACCTATTTGAAGTTCCTTACCTTTTTGCCACCTACTATGTCCGACAACTCTTTCAAAAACATCAGTCTGTTGCAATGCCTTAAAGTTCACATACGAATAGTGTGGAGGAATGACTGTCTGAATTGGTGTCACCTGATGAAGTTCCTCCCCAAGTGGTGGCACGTTCAAATCTAACACCTGCTGATATTCCTCATCCTCGCCTAATTCTTCCTCACTTGGCACGTACTCTGCTTCTTCATCATCACTTGTGTCCAATAAAGAATCAATAGGAGAGTTACCCCTATTTATATTCGGCTGCTCATTTATACGTTCACTGCCTCTAACTTCATATTCTTCAACCAGCCTTGTACGAACGTTTGAACCAAATAACGGATTGTTACATTCATTCACATGGACTCTTTCAGGGATACGAGCTTGGCTAGAACTAGCCAAACCGTGCTAAAACCCATATGAACTAAGTTCTAGTTGATAACAAAGTTCTGCTTTTATCCCTTCTTGACTATATGGAGGATAAGAAGTAGGGATTGAACAAGCAACACTTGCATCAACACCTTGTTCATCATCATCTTGTTCATCACCATCTTGTTCATCATCACCATCATCATCATCTCCACCAACTTCATCTTCAATAATTTTCACCTCAACATAAATCTCAATGGCACCAAGAGATTTAAGTTAACTATGATTCTCAAACATTGACTCCACATCTTCATCAGAGCTCAGTTCAAATATATTATAAAATAATAGATTAACAGATATAGGAACTCGATAAATAATTTTGTCAACAACTGAATTTTTTGGAAGACCTAATTTTCAATGAACATAAAATTGTAACTGTTGTAATCCACATCTGTTCTTCAAATTTAAACCAATGGATCTAGGACCATTATACATCACACCTTGAGAACCATCATATATCTGACCATTGTAATAAACTAATAGAAGCATCTTCTTCCTAAAATATCAATAATATATATCATTAAAAATTTCTCAATTAAAATCTAAGTCCTAATAAAATTTAACATCAAACTTAGACTAAATACTGATAAAAATTATATACATCAAAATATATTAAATTAAAATAAAACTATAAATGTACCTGGATTGCTTTCACAATTATAACTTACACTGGCTATTACAAACTTGTATACTTCCACCACTTCAACACATTTAGTTAGACTCAATTCTCTCTCAAAATTTTCAAATTTTAACTTATGCATTTAGAGGACGTGAGGTTCAGGTATTTATAGAAGACATTCGTTCTTAAAAACGCAGTTTTGCAATGTGCTACAGTGTTGGTGTTTACCAGAAACAATTTGACGTTTTTTAGAAGTAAACCCGCGTTTCCCACTGTTCTGAAGCAAAAAAGCTAATTTGATTCGGCGTTTATTAATTAAAAACGCATAATCATTTCCCAGAAGCATCTCACAAATGCTCATCATCTTCATTGATAGTTGGAGGTCGTAACGGCATAGTAGGAGCACCTTTAGAGTTGTTATGTCCTGAATGCATGTGGCTGGTGATATATCATTTCAGCGAGGCCAACTCACTCTCAAGTTGTGCAAACCGGTCTTTTCAAGTACGTTGATCCTTCAATTGGGCTTCAAGAACTACAATATGTTGTTGCATCTAGGTAAGCTCATCAGTGTTGTGCGCAGTGGCGGTAGACTGAGACCCGAACTTGTTGGAATCGGACCCGGATGAAGAATAGAATGCTACTTCAGATCCAAATCCATAAGCTCAGCCTCTTTTATTTTTTCTCTCAGTTGCCTAAAAAAATAGGATAGAGTCATCAACAGATGATCCTATGACTGCAACTCCTCCTTTAACTTCTCAAAGGAACTCTGCATATGATTTCCAAAAGAACACGACACAAAAGTAATTAGTGAAAATACAGAAATTATGCCAAAAGCTCAATTAATTATTAGGGAAAAGTCTAAAAAATCCTCTTCAACTATGCTCCCGTTGCACTTTACCCCTCATCCTTCAAAAACGTAGGAAAGACCTCATTAAACGACAAAAATGTGCATTTGACCCCCAAGCCCCAAACGGACGTCTAAAAATAGACGAAAAAGTCACGTGCCTAGCATGTGGAGTGTTTAAATAAAAATAAATTTATAAAACTGGGTCAAAAAATAATATTTAAAAAATTTTAGGACAAAATAATAATATTTAAAATTAGTCATCTTCAACCCCTCTCTCTCTCTCTCTCTCTCTCTCTTTCTCATCCTTGACCCTCATCGAAATCGCTTCGCCGGCCATGCTTTCAGCCTCGTCCATGATGCTTGGTCCGTCTTATCCAACCCCACCAAGAAGGCCCTTTACAGCAATGAGCTTAGGAGAGCTGTCAAACCCCCTCCATCGTTGCCTCAAGCTTCGAATCCGAACCGGACTCCGAATCTGTTTCCATCCCCGGCTCCGACTTCAACCCCTCCACAAAGGCAATCGCAGAATCCGGTTTGGAAAAGCCCGAGATCCAAGGACGAGGAGATTCCAAAATGAAGGTTTTTCACCGAAGCCTTAATTTTTCTTCCTCTGCTTTGTTGGTTTGTAATATATGATGGTTATTTGTGGCTAAATATGTGCAATCTCTGCAGTTCAACATTGCAAATCCCATCACTGGGTGCCATAAGAAGTTGGAGATCGATGACGATCAGAAATTGTAATCCCATCTCTTATATGAATTTAACTCTTTTTTGGTTTTTCATTCCTTTGTTGTGTGGTTCTGAAAATGAAGAACTGGAATTGTTTGTTTTTGGTTTGAAATAGAGGTGCCAGAAAACTAGTAGATAGATCTTTCCTGGAAAAGTTACTTGAATATTTTGTTTTATCATTTATATATTCAGCTAATTTTGCTATTTCCGAAATGGAAGAACTGGATTGATTAACAAGGATTGTTTGTAATAATTTTACTCTATATATTGGATTTCAAGCGGTTATTTGTTTATGTCATCGAGCATTTTGGGACAAGAGGATTTCCCAGGAAGTTAGCGGTGATGCCTTGGGTGAGGTATGCTCCTACTAACCTTCTGCTGCAATTTTTTATTCCTCTTTAAGGTTTGATCTATTCACCTCTGCAATGCTTCCACCAATAGGAATTTAGGGGCTATGTCTTCAAGATCACCGGAGAGAGAGAGAGAGAGAAAGAGAGAGAGAGAGAGAGAGGTTGAAAATGATTAATTTTAAATATTATTATTTGGTCCTAAACTTTTTTAAATATTATTTTTTGACCCTATTTTATAAATTTATTTTCATTTAAACACTCCACGTGCTAGGCACGTGACACTTTCCGTCTATTTTTGGACGCTCGTTTGGGGCTTGGGGGTCAAACGCATATTTTAGTAGTTTAATGAGGTCTTTCCTACGTTTTTGAAGGATGTGGAGTAAAGTGCAACCGGAGCATAGTTGAAGGGGGGGTTTTTTAGACTTTTCCCTAATTATTATGTTACAATTACAGATACTCATATAAGTCCTTTCTGCCATGGGTGTTGACAACTAGTTTGTCTCATCGTTATGGTTCAACTTAGAAAAAAATTGTGGGATGGTAGCCTATCTCCCTAACTCCCGTGTCTGAAACATATAATAAATTTATATTAGTTATTAATGATCAATTAAGACATACTTATAAAAAATTTATTATCAATAAATAAAATTTACATATCGCCTTTTATGCTTTGACACAAAAATGGAGCCACCCCAGTTTAGACATCCTTCCTCACTTACTGATCTATTCTTCTTGTTTCATTCTGACTTCTCCTTGAACTCAGGGTTAGTCTTCCACTTATCCCATAGTGCGTCAAAGATTTCCATAGACAACCACTTTCCCTTTGACTTGCGATTATGAATGGAGGTTAAGTTTGCTCAGACCGTGTCAGCACACTTAAGGCCCCAGATCCGCCTAACAGTATCATCATGTTGTGGATCCCACCTACAATATTTCTAAACTAATGATAGGGAGAGATTAGTTAGACTACTAGCAAAACACAATTGACAAACATAATGTGTAAAGTAGGATAGTATAATTTAATTGTATAACTTGAAATTCATTCTACCACATATCTCTCACTTCTTAGGGAATGTCCTTTTAGCCCGTCCACGGTTGTTCATACTTAGCTTTCATGACGGAAGAAATGATACAAACCGTCTCAGTGGATGGTATAAACCTATAGAACAGAAATTAAAAAATTTATTATATATAAAACATATATGAAAATAGTACTAATAACAACAAAGTAACATAGAAAGTTTAGAATTCATACTCATTCCCATTCGGTCGAACTAACAGCTTGCTATCAGTCGATTCACACGTCACTGTAGTGGACACAGCAACAGAAGAACCTTGAGTCGATGATGCTATGTGGGTGAATTCAATGGGAGTAGGAGATGGTGTATGATCTATGCACGTCAGAGGGTGCAGAATAAGTCTATAACCGAGCATGAACTCTACCTCTGCCTCGTGAGCTAAAACTACGAGCACGTGTACCTGTCCTTGACATCTGTGAATACAAAAAATAAAACATGTAAGTGAGACATTAAGTAATAAGTACATTTACTAAATTTTATAAAGGCATAAGTTAACCATAAATTAACTTTAACAATCAATCACTTTCAACCAAGTATTCACTAGGGACTTCCTTCTCAATTTTAGGCTCTTTCCTATCATATGATTCTTCGTCTTCTGCACCATACTCTCCTACCTCCTCATCAGCTTCAACATGTGCATTAATTATCATGTCCCTTAAATCTTCTCCTATATCATTCTCATCTCTTAAATTATCAGCAATTTGGTTATGAGAAGAGACTTCAGTGAAGTGCAAAGTTCTATCATCTTGAAATGGAGCATCCCGTAATTCAATTGTGTGCCTTGATTTTATCTTGATTACCACAAACCAGTCTTTCTTGTTAAGATTTGGGTTAAGAGAGGGTGTAAAATATACTTATTCCGCTTGTTGAGCAAATATAAATATATTCTTACAATTGTATCTCTTATTTGATTTAACCTTAATAATCTCATATTTTGGACAAATTCTTGTACCTATGGGCGAAAGATAAAACCATTTACACTTGAAAAGTGTCAATTGCTTAATAAAAATTCTAGGATACTCTATCTTAATTATCTCTTCTATAATTCTATGATATAAAAAATCTGTTCCACTAAGACCTATTCCAAAATTATTCGACTTTCGATTATGTGCCCACCAAGATGTGTGAAAAGAATAACCATTCAGAAAATAAATTAGGAATGTCTGCACTGGTCTTAAAGGCCCCAAGCTAAATTGTATAGAAATTGATCTATAATGTTATTGTAAGGATTGTGCACCTATTAATCATTAATGAAGACTATGTTTTATTAACAAACATGTTATAATAGATAATAATGATAACTTCATTATGTAGTTGTAGAAAGCACTTACATAGTTTTTGAACCAAAGCACAAAATTTGATTCTATTTATTTGTCAAGTTCAATGAAGGTGAGATTAATAAATGTTGATGTCAATGACTCAACATAAATGCTATAACTGGGGACATATGCATTAAACACTAAGACATAAAAACTTGCAAAACCTTTAGTAACACATTAAAAATATGACTTACTTCAGGATGAGTTCAACTTCAAGACAATTTAAAAGATTATATAGTGATGCTGCGGCTACTTCATCCTCATTGAGATAACGAGTTTTACATGTCCCTTCACGTCGGCTAGGATAGTTAAAGATAGAAAGTGAAAGATGTACAGACGACTCTCTACCATCATCATTTTGAGGTACTTTTCTATTTCTAGAATGTGCGTGAGAGTCAAAGTAATAAGAACAAAACGTAGAAGGTCCTCAAGTATATAAACTTTGCAAACAGAATCATCCGCATGAACTTTATTTTTCACTTTTTTTTTAAGATGATGTAAAAACCTATGAAAGCACTTACATAGTTTTTGAACCAAAGCACAAAATTTGATTCTATTTATTTGTCAAGTTCAATAAAGCTGAGATTAATGAATGTTGATGTCAATGACTCAACATAAATGCTGTAACTGAGGACATATGTATTAAACACTAAGACATAAAAACTTGCAAAACCTTTAGTAACACATTAAAAATATGACTTACTTTAAGATGGATTCAACTTCAGGACAATTTAAAAGATCATATAGTGATGTTGCGGCTACTTCATCCTTATTGAGATAACGAGTTTTACATGTTCCTTCACGTCGGCTAGGATAGTTAAAGATAAAAAGTGAAAGATGCACAGACGACTCTCTACCATCATCATTTTGAGGTACTTTTCTATTTCTAGAATGTACGTGAGAGTCAAAGTAATAAGAACAAAACGTAGAAGTGTCCTCAAGTATATAAACTTTGCAAATAGAATCATCCGCATGAACTTTATTTTTCACTTTTTTTTTAAGATGATGTAAAAACCTATGAAAAATTAAAATATTGCACGATTATAATGAATATAAATGACGAGGTACTGAATAATAATTAATTTCAAAGGATAGATTTAGACATCTCAAATGGATACATACATGATATTGTATAGGTCCACCAACTCGTGTTTCATACACTAAGTGTATTGGTAAGTGTTCTATGACGTCAAAAAAATTATGAGAGAATATCTTCTCCAATTTACACAAGATAATGAGAATATTCTTATCCATTATGTCAAGTTTACTTTCTTCTAGTGTCGGACAACATAAGTGTCGAAAGAAATAACTCAATTCAGTCAAAGATTCTCAGATAGGAGTAGACAAACAACTAAATGCAATTGAAAATAATCTCTCCATAAAGACATGACAATCATGACTCTTCATATGCTGCAAAGTGCAATTTTTCATATCTACCAAAATTAGATACATATCCATCTGGAAGCCTTAGGTCCTGTACCCACTCACATATTACTTTTTTTTTTTTTTTATCAATATTCAAAGTGTATTGCGCTTTTGGTTTGAAATTTTTTTCATTGCCTCTGTTTTCCAACTCTAAGGCATTTCGTCTACAATACAAACCGAGATCTATTCTTGCCTTCACATTATCCTTGGTTTTACCTTTAACATTCATGATTGTGTTGTAAATATTTTTGAAGATATTACTCTCTGTATGCATAACATCAATATTGTACGGATTCAACAAATCATACCAATATGACAAATCCCAAAAGATACTACTTTTAGTCCAATTATGATGATCTCTGTAACCAGGTAAATGATATCTTCCTCTAGTATCTGTTATCTTAGGCAATTGAAAAACTTGCTCAAATACTTCAGCTTTTGAGTATCGCTTAGGGGGTTAACCTAATTCATTTTGACCTTTCAAAAAAAATTTCTTATTCTTACAAAATGAATGATCCGTGCTCAAGAATTGTTGATGAAAATTAAAATAACAAATCTTTCGACTATTTCTGACATAAAATATTTTTGAGCTTTGCATACAAATAGGACAACCTAAACGACCTGCTGTTTGCCAACCCGACAACATACCATAAGTAGAGAAGTCATTGATAGTCCACATCAAAGCAGCCTTCAAACAAAAATTCCGTTTCTTAGAAATGTCATACGTTTGCACACCATCATCCCATAACAGTTTTATATAATCAATCAGAGGCTGTAGGTACACATCAATATTGATTTTTGGATTATGTGGGCCAAGAATTATTATTGTTAGAAACATGTATATATATCTTCATACACATTCTAGGAAGAAGATTGTACGAAGTCAGAATTACAGGCCAACAAAAATATATATTAGAGTTCATATTGAAATGATTGAAACCATCAGAGCACAAACTTAATCTCATATTTCTTGGTTCTAATGCAAACTTCGGGTGAGTTATATTGAAATGCTTCTAGGCTTCCTCATCTGAAGGGTGTGATAACACTCCTTCCTCACATCGATTTTCATGATGTTATCTCATGTATTCTACAGTTGCATTAGAGGCAAACAATCTTTGTAACTGGGGAATTATTGGTAAATACCACATTTGTTTTTTTGGAATCTCATTTTTTCGGCTATTTTTACTTTCTCTATCCACAAAATGAGTTACACTACAAAATTTACATTCTCTGTTTGCTTCCTCATCACCATAATACAACATACATCTGGATGGACAACAATCTATTTTCTTATAACCACACCCAAGTTGAGTTACTAATTTCTTAGTCTGATAAAAATTATCAAGTATTCGATGACCCACAGACAATACTTATTTTATCAATGTGATTATCTCATCAATACACGTATAAGGAATATTGTAATCAGACTTAGTGCTCAAAAGTTTAACCGCAATTGATAATACAGAGTGACTCTTATATCCATTCCACAAAGGTGGTGTTTGGTATCAGCTATCTACTTGCTTGAGAATACGATTCCCAAGAATGAGATTACTAGGAAAGTTGATATTCCCATGTTTGGTTATCACTTAACTTTCCTAGGAATGTCTGGTTAACCCTCTCTCTCTCTCCCACTGATATCATCCAACATTGGTGAATGCTTCGCAAACAAACCCTTCTTCACCTTCTTCACAAAAGCAATGCAGGCAAGGTAGAGATACTTATTTAAGAAAATATCCAATACATCCTCATTATGAATTGAATTAGGCTTCTAGCCACACTCATAGCGAAGCGACCCCTTTCAAAATTACTTCGAAGACTTTTTTTTTTTTGTCCTTCACTGAATTATTCATAAGCCAAGCACTTTCTAAAAAACATCAACGCACACTAAGAGTGAAATGACCGATCATTAGCACCCAAGAGAAGGCTTCTTCTCGCTAACCCACAACTATTTCAAATTTCTAGTGGTATCTATTAGCGGTTCTTTCCTTTTTCCGGTTTCATGAAATTTGTTCTGGGTTTTGTTTCTTTCCAGATGGGTGTTTTGCAAAATTCTGCAAAGATGAATGATCTGATGATGAATTTGTTCTTAAGTTATGTTGAACTGAAGAAACAGGCGCAAAAGGACCTTAGAGCTGATCTTGACATTGAAGCAGGGCAACTCAACCCCATAGAAGACCAGAACTTGTCTCTGTTCTTTTAAGAAGTTGACGCGATCAAGGCTGAAATGGAAGAGATTACTAATCTCTTATTTGATCTTCAACACCTGAATGAAGAGACAAAATCAATCAAGTATATCCTCATTATGAATCAACTTGGGCTTCATATACTTGTGGTCGATCAATTAGGATGCCCCAAATATAAACAAAAGAAGGTGGTAGTCATCGAAAGGTAGATTCCCAGGAAAGTTGGATTCCCACCACAAGAGGTGGGCAAGTTTTTTTTTTTTTTTCATTTTGTGCACAAATTAGCATTCTCGGGTATCTTTGATTTCTGGGAATAAATTTTTAACTTTTGTACTAAACATGAGAAACTTTTATTTTCATCTACTTCCCCAAGAATCTTCAAAACTTAGCTGCTATCAAACACCGCCAAATAAGACTATGCAGCACATAGCATCTCATAAAACTTCAGGGATTCATAATTAGGTTCCTCTGGTTCAGTGTCAGAATAGAAAGTAGAGCCCCCATCATCCATAACCATTCGCTCATATGGATTCAAATCATCAGAAATTGGATCAGCTTCGTAACATCTTCTAAGAATTGGTGGTTCAATCTCCCCATGATTATGTCAATAGTAATAATGTGGCTGAAAACATTTCNTGTCAATAGTAATAATGTGGCTGAAAACATTTCTTATATAAATGTAGTCTTACTTCATCCGGCACATGAAATCTCATCCATTTACATCTTAAGCATGGACACCTAAATCTTCCTTCTCGTTTATACACCTCCAGTTTTTCAGTAGCTTTAATAAATTCCTCAACACCCCATATGAATGAATCTAATAACGTATTCCTTTGAGGATTTTTCCTATTGTACATCTAATGATAATTCTCAGGTATCTCCATCTATTCAAACACTGAAATAGGATTTCATTAAAGTTATTATTTTTTACGGATTTATCTCAACCTATATATTATATAGATATAGATAATTTAATTAAATTATTATATGAGCAATATACTTACATAAAAGTTGATTAATTAAGCTATTCTAATTGTTTCTATGTCACCAATTGTATTGGGAAGGAGACTCATAAATATAATAAAGGGGAAAATTTTATTGCAATGAGGAAAGGGTTAATACATGCACAATCAGCCACCACGTGATACAATATAGAATTATGTCCTGGTTACCGTCTAGTGACAGAATGCACTGAGCGGCGTGACAGGAAGAAACACTTTAGGCACCGGCATATGGTTCTGGCTTAGGAAGACCCTTGACGATGCCACAAAGCAGCTGGTTGTCTGGAATGTT
Source organism: Cercis canadensis (assembly GCA_003255065.1). NCBI lineage: Eukaryota > Viridiplantae > Streptophyta > Magnoliopsida > Fabales > Fabaceae > Cercis > Cercis canadensis. Next base: position 73,425 of record QAOA01007136.1, on the reverse strand, counting down.
GTACTCATCCCTGAGAGATCGCTCTGGGGACAAAACGCTAATGTAGAGCTGTTGGCCCAGGTAGCGGTTCTCAGTTATCTCCGACCTTAGATTCCACATTCCAGCATTGTCGAATGTCAGCATGATTGCAGCCCAAGATTTGGGGAAGACCTGAATGGTGTGTCTGCTCACGGCATCAAGAAGGTTATAGTTCTTCCTCTTCTCTGGGGTCCAGGTGCCTGGCTCGATGCTGTATATATATATATATATGAAATTAAATAGTGGAATTAATTAATAATAATCATCATCAAATTGAGGAAATAAAGTAGGAATTATGGGAAGGAATGATATTGAATTAATTGATTTGATACTTACGCAACGGCGAAGAAGGAGTAACCGTCCAAGTTATAAGATTGGATGCTCTTCTCGGGGTTCTCAAAGATGATCTCAATGAACGTACGGTAGGTGACGTTAACAACATTGGGTGCAACGGTGATCTTATCTAGTGAAGCTGAAGGATTATCACTGATGAGGTCGTACTTGAAAACCTTGTCGGCTAATCCAAAGTACTCAGCGAGCTTCAAAGGAGTTTCACCATCAACGTGGGAGACACCATTCAGGACGTAGCGAAGCTTGCCATCGGCTCTGCTCACTGAGTTCACCACCTTGATTGTGCGGGTAATGTTGATCTGACCATATTTGTAAGAACCCTGAGGGTTAGGCCTTGCAGCACTAGCAGTAAGGTTCCAGCGGAAGGAACGGAACTGGTTGAGAGACCATGCCCAACCAACAGGAGCCTCTGGGATCTCAGATGAAGCAGGACCCTTGCCGTTGGTGTAGCGGATGATACCCTTGCCGGTAAGAACAGTCTTAGTGAAACGAGTTGAAGCAACCATGTAGTAGTCCTTTGGATCCTTGTCAGCGGTGACGAGGACGGTATAGCATTGTCCAATGTGGACATCAAGGGAGTCGTAAGAGTTCTGAACGGTGTGGGATCCCTCCATCTCCACAAGCTTCATGGGATGGCCTTGGATCCTGAAGTTGAGGGAGTCCTTGAGTCCAACATTGCAGATTCTGTACTTGTAGGTTTTGCCAGGCTTCATGGTGAAGAGTGGCTCATCCTTGCCATCGCCCTTGGCATTCTTGCCGTTGATGAGCACACCCTCTGGCCTTCCAATAGAGCGACCACTGTCCAAGAACTTCTTGAGGCTGGTGTGGCTCTTGGTGTACCAGTCACCAATGAGAACGGTGTAGTCATCCTCGGGATCTGCATAAGGGACAGGGATCAACAGACGGCTGTTAACTCGGAGCCCACCGAAAGCACCAGCTGCCTTGTGCATGGCTGTGCTAGGATAGTAGAAATAGCTTCCAATTTGATCCTTGGGCTGGAAGTGGTAGGTGTAGTTTTGGCCAGGTGGGATGGGGCACCCAGTTCCGAGTGTACCATCTTGCCATGAGTTCTTCCTGTGCTGCATTCCACTCCATGTGAAAAGGAAGGGCTCGTCAAGGTTGTTGAAGACATTGATAACAATGTTGTTGTTGCTGGTTGAGTTGATGTTGGGTCCGGGAAATTCTCCATTGATAAGAATGCCCTGCTGAGGCACTCCCAAAGGAGAAATGGTGCCGTAGGTGACGTTCCATGTGAAGTAGAAGTATGGGTCCTCAGCCCGGACTGCTGCAGCAGCCAAGAGGCATGCCATCAAGATCAACATCACACTGCGACCCATTTCTCCTGATCCTGTCTTACCTCCCAAAAAGAATCTAACCCTTTCCTATCTTCCTCTCACTTTTTTTTTTTTTATTATTCGATTAGAAGAAGATTAGTTATTCTTCTTCTTCTGTCCCAATAGAACCTCTAACCCTCCCCTTTTATACCATTCCCACAACCTCTTTCCACCACCCAAACTTTCCCGAACTTGTCTCGGAACCTAGTCCATCTCTGTTGCGCCCTAAATTGTGCCATACCTCTCATTTTTTGCCCTTTTTTCTCGTTTTTCTTTGACTTCTTATTCCTTTTCCCTATTTAGAATTTCTTTTTTTTAATTTAATTTATGCATTAGCGCAAGTTCCGTTTTGACCCAAAACCAATATTTGCCTTTTTCTTTTTTCCCTAACACATGCCTTCCAGTGCAAATGGAACATGCATGGTTTTCGGTTTCCCAACTAAAAGCCAAACCAGCTGTATACTATCTCTGTACTACAATCATAATACCTTCAACATAAATTTCCATAACTTCGCCGATGGGATCATGAATAAGGTAGCATTATGTTACTTTTGAGCATTCATTTAAATATATTTTTTATTATGTTCAGTCGGTATATGACGTTAATTTGTACTTGAAAAGATACACTACTTTGCTCATAACAGAATATGGGAAAAGTCCTAAAAATTCCCTTGAACTATGTTCTTGTTGCGTTTTACTCCTCATGCTTCAAAAACGTAGGAAATACCTCATCGAACTTTTAAAATGTNTGAGCATTCATTTAAATATATTTTTTATTATGTTCAGTCGGTATATGACGTTAATTTGTACTTGAAAAGATACACTACTTTGCTCATAACAGAATATGGGAAAAGTCCTAAAAATTCCCTTGAACTATGCTCTTGTTGCGTTTTACTCTCATGCTTCAAAAACATAGGAAATACCTCATACAACTTTTAAAATGTGCACTTTACCCCTTGACTCTGACGTCTGTCTATTAATGTGCACATGATACGATTAATCTAATTCATAGTGCAATTTTATAGGGGTATAAATGAAAATAAATTTATAAAAATTGGGATCAAAAAGTAATATTCAAAGAGTTTTGAGATCAAATTATAATATTCAAATCTCTTCTTCCATCCATTAATGGACGAACATCAGGGTCGTGGAGGTAAAGTGCACATTTTGAAAGTTCAAAGAGTTTTTTCCTATGTTTTTTAAGCATGGGGGGTAAAGCACAACAAGAACATATATAGTTCAGTGGGGTTTTTAGGACTTTTTCCAAAAAAAAATAAAGATGAAAAACAACTGCAAACTTGTTAGGAAGTTTTACTTATGGAGAGAAATTCATCAAGAAATTAGGACAAGATACATTTTTCAAAAAGTAAAAAGGGAAAAATAATAGAGAATGGAAAAGGACTAATGAAGATTCCCAATATATTAATAAGGAACGAAGTGAAAGATCTTCAAATTAGAGATGTATGCTTGATGAAATTGATTTTAAATTATAAACTAATGTTTTTTGGTACGTATAATTTCAGGTATGAACACTAAACTTACAAGTCCTAAAAATGATTTCAATATCACTCAACCACAAATTAAAACTAATGTTTTAAATAGAAATATTGAGCACCCAATAAAATGTTTTGAATATGAATAAATTACTCTCTTCTCCTTCAATATTATTATTAGAGTTTTAGATCATTTTCTCAAAAACTGTATATAAAATAACAGAAGAATGAATTTCTTATGAAACCATCAAACAGGACTCTGGATAAATGACGAAGAGCAAATGGGTATCACTAGCAAGTAGCAACACTAATTTTGATTTTAAGTTTACATTTTTTTCCTTCATTTTATTTTTCATTTTTTTTAGTACAAATACTTTTCAAATGGCGATTAGTTACTTGAAATGTTAAACACATATCCTTCTAGAATAAAATCTATAATAGTTTTCTAAATCGAAATTATAAAGTGAATGTTTCTATATATTCTTAATTTCTTAAACAATATTAAAAAAAAAATTACTTTGCACAACCAATAGGCCCTTATTTAAGCAGTAAATGCTTCTGATTTAATGCTCCCAACAAAAACCTGCCAATTCCTGCAAAATAGCTAAGCAATCTAAAACAAGGTATGCAACAGCAGTTGCGATCTCAACACCTAGGACAACACGTTCGAATACAGTATATCAAACTAAAGATTAAGCACCAAACAACTTGTAATTGAAGTGGTCTCAAAATTTATAAATTTTGTGTTTGAATCCAAAATCTAACTAAAAATACCTTAAAAAAACTAAGCATTAAGCTAAAATGGAGCTCCGCAGGAATGGTTGTTTTTCTTTTGTAATTTAAGGTATATAACAGGTTGGAGTTTAGATATTTTGATGATCGGACTTCAATTTCTTCTAAATTTAAATTTTTTTATTTTTAATTTGAACAAATTATTGAATGACACGTCGGATGCTCGGAAGTTGTTTGATACAACGCGTTGCGTCTTAGACGTTGCCATAACTTTCAAGACAAAAGGAAAAGTGAATGCAGCCAACACATCCGCCAAAAGAGAAAAAGGCTCATCCACAATACTAGTAATTTTTATTTCAAGTTTATATTTTTTTCCTGCATTTTATTTTCACTTTTGATTTTCATTTTAAGTTTTTTTTTTTGTATAAAATACTTTTCAAACGGGGATTAGTTACTTGAAACGTTAAACACATCCTTCTAGAAAATCCATAATAGTTTTCTAAATCGCTAAATTAGAAAATTATAAAGTGAATAAGTTTCTATATATTCTTAATTTCTTAAACAACACTACAAAAAATTTACTTTCCACAACTAATAGGCCCTTAATTTAAGCAGTAAATGCTTCTGATTTAACGCTGCCAACAAAAACCTGCCAATTCCTGCAAAATAGCTAAGCAATCTAAAACAAGGTATGCAACAGCAGTTGCAACCTCAACACCTAGGAGAACGAGTTCGATTACAGTATATCAGACTAAAGATCAAGCTGAAATGGACTCTCGCACAGGAATGCAATATAAACACAACCGAACAAACTTTATTACAAAATATAACATGGGTGCCACACTATCCAACCAAATACAAGTTTGTCATCCATTTCTTCAGTTATTCCCTATTCATATTAACCTTGCCAAGTATTTCTGAACTCTGCTCACCAACCAGAGGTTGGATTATTCCAAGCATCAATGGAAGAACAATATGAGGAGAAGCAGGAGCAGGAGACGAGGAAAAGGAAGGAAGGAATTATATAAAAAAAAAAAGCACAATAAGACACCAAAACAACACCCATTTATTATCCTAAAAAACCTTCACACAATGGGATTATTTATTGCAACAGAAGACCTTAAGTTAGCATTCATCTTTGAGGGGGATCGACTGTACGGACATTAGCACCTGTCATTCCCTCGATTCTGTCTTTGGTGATTTCAACAAAGTGACCAACGATCTCATGAAATTGTTTGAGTCCTGAAAGTGGAAGAATGATGGATGATCGATCAGAACCTGCAACCTGCAATACAACATGAATTTACACCAACATATCTTCTTCCCACTCTAAAATAAAATAAACAAAATGACCCCTGGAAAGAAAAAGAAGAAATGATAATGACAGCAAACCTCAGATATTCTTAAGAAATGACCCCTATTATTGCTCCCAAGATCAAAGAAGAATCTCTTTTGATCAGCCCTGATCACTTTTGAGACCCCTAAGTTCCCAATTTCATCTTGAGCTGGCAAATCAACAGACCTATCCGCATTTAGCTCAGAAGTGGGGTTAGGTTGACTGCTATGACCAGATATGAAGCCAGCACCAACATCATCTGAAAGCCCGACTAGACGTTCTGACGATTCAGAACTTTGCTGTCGGAGCATGAAAACAATCAGATGGAAATAAAAAAGATCAAGCATGATCTCTTAGAAAATTTTTGTAGTCTGAATGCAGAAGGAAACCTGATTGGGGAGAATGAAAAGCCTTGATGCTTCATTTATCTCTGCCAAAATGTTCCTAAATGCAGCCCACCCTTCATCCCTGGAGCTTCCTGCAGGAACAATGATAGTACTGCGATTTCTACTGACAGAAGCCTCAGACACCTGTGGAAAACCTAAATTAGATTCACAATTTTTTTTTTTTGAAAAAAAGCATCAACTGGTAACATTGTGAAGATATGTAGAAATATCATAAATAATAAAGTGACATGTAGATTAAAGAAAGGCATACAGCAGATTTAGATGCAAACTAAAATCAAGGAAGATGGGATATAATTATCATACCCCACCAACAAAGGGCACTACCTACAAGTACAAGAAAAGTCCTGGAAACATACTCAGCACCCCATGAATTATATTCATCATTTCTAGCAATAAATCAGACCAAAAAGACACAAGTTAAACTGTTATGAGTCAAATATAAACTTCTCTGTGAAATAGAACTATCATAGGCATGCTTTAAAAAAGATCGTGGTTATTTGGCACTTCAGTGCTCAGAAAAATTACATGAACAATTTTCATGGATATTTTCTCTATAACTAATCCAGAGAGAAAACACCAACAGTAGTTGCTTATAATTTTGTGATGATATGTATTTGATGTTAGAGACAACAGAAAAATGATGTTAACAGATGAAAATTTTATGGTGTAAGGGACTTCATCTAATCACAGGCTTTAAAAGGGAAATTCTGAGCTAATTTGGCCTTGCCATAAAATTTACGTTGTTGAAAGAACCACTTATGCATGAAGTACTATGTGAGAATCAGTGTTAAGGAAAAAACAATCTGACTAGTTTCTGCTACTAATTTCTGCTCTCAATAGAAGCTTTATATACCTGCTTCTCTTCACTGGCAAAAACATAGAGTTCGCCGCCACGTAATGGAAATAATTGGTTCAAGGCAAACACCATAAAAATACCACAAAGCACTTTTATTTATTACATTAAAAAACCAGAAAAGAGATGAAAATTTTATGGTGTGTAACAGACTTCATCTAATCACAGGCTTTAAATGGGAGGTTGATTTGGCCTCGCCATAAAATTTTGGTTGTTGCAAGAACATGAAGAACTTTGTGAGAATCAGTGTTAAGGAAAAATCGATTTAGCTGATTGCTGCTTCTAATTTCAGCTCTCAATAGAAGCTTTAAAGACCTGCTTCTCTTCACTAGCAAAAACACAGATTCTGCTATTACATAATAGCAATTTTGGGTTATAGGCCAAACACCATAAAAGTACCAGAAAGCACTTGTATTTGTTAAATTAAAAACCTTATGCCATTGTGCTATTTATGCTGCTCTCTGGTGTATTTGGTTGGAAAGAAATGCTCGTATTTTTAAGGCAACAGTATTGGATTTAAAGCTGTTGTCGGACAAGATTGTTTTCTTGGCTTCTCTTTGGTGCACTACTCACAGTTTTTTTAAGAGAGTTCCTTTGACGGACATGGCATGAGACTAGAAAGCCCTTATACATTGATGGTTTCTTCTCTTGTTGCTGTTGTTTTCTCATTTTCTCCAAGAGGATAGCTTATCCTCTTAAATTCTTGCACTCTTCCTTCCTTAATACAATTCTTCGTTCATTAAAAAAAATAAAAAACCCACTTTTATGCCATGCAACAGAGAATAAGTATCAATGTGGTTACAAAATTTTGCTGATATGTCAAACATAAGGAAAACTTCATGGCAGAAATTTGCACAATTAGATCGGGGTTGTTTCAACCACATGCATGTGGATGAATTGGCCCATACCAACTTGCTAGTTCTTTTCTTCAGCCACTAGAGAAGAAAAACCCACACGCAAGGCAAAGACAATGGTGATAAGTGGAAAGCAAAAGGGAAATTAAGTTTCACTCCACACTGCACAAACAACGGTTGAATATAATTGGGGATAATATTTTAAGGACCATGCAAGGCAAACATGCACCAACACATGTGAGATTTAGGGTGGATTTTGCTTGTATGTAAAGTATCTATCAAGTGAGCACTTCAGTTTTTAGAACAGTGATAATAACTTACTTCATCTGAAAGTTTCAAAATTTACTACAATAATAAATTGATTGATTATAGGTCATATGGCTCTTACACATCTAGAAATGAAGATAAGTTGAAGATGGAGTTTGTTACACTGGTAACAAACTAGGGTCAAGAAATTTCCGCACTAGCACAAAAGCTATCTGAGAATACAGAACTGCATCAGCCTATACAACTTGTTCCCCTAACACCTCATAATTTAAACATAAGTGAAAAGTGAAAACTCTAACTTATCAAGAAATTTCATATAATCCTAAGGAGAATTCATTTAACTCCCCTAAGATTCTGATATATGCAAGAAAATCCTTCTAATTTGAATATTAAATAACCTTCAGAGTTCAAACTAAAGGATAACTTATGGCATTAAAGTTACATGGTGACTGATCAATTTGACCCTGATATATGTTAACTAGTTAACTACTTAGATGCTACCCACGCAGCCAAGCTCCTTTGTCGTTCTTCTCTCTAATTCTCTTACATCAGCTTGTTATAAGGTGTGGTTTTCCCTAGCACACTGCATTCAGAAACACTTTTCTATTGGATAAATAATGTCATTTATGCTGCATATCCTTAATTCGAATTTTTGGCATATTTCAAGCATTTTTTTACAATGGTGCAAGTGGGCATCTTAGATTTTTATTTTTATTTTTTGATAGAAAATTTTTACAAGAAAGATATATTTTTCTTTACAAAAGTGGATATCTTAATTATCTTGTGTGCATATTAGAAATGTACTTTATTGTTTGTAGAAAATGTTTATGATATCATTAATGGATTAAGGACACTTTAAAAAATAAAATATATCACACATAATATAACAATTCCAATTAATATTCCATCTAGGGACTAGTATCAACAGGAAGGCGAAATTAGTCATGTTTAAGTTTAGAATAGAGGAAGAAGGTCAACAAATTTCATAGAAAGGAGGGCCTTTTACTTAATGCTATTACAGAGTCAAATGCAATAAACCTTTTGGTAAAACCAGCAATGACATATATATCCAAGAATGAGGAGAAAAAGCTACGAGTCCACAAGTGGAAGAGAGAGTGTGATCTATCATCAAACTCAAACTAATTCAATAAATCATCAGAATGCACACAACAGCCAAATAGGAATATGATATTAAATATAGGGAATAAATACAAAAGAAAACCATAATGATGATCCCAATAATAAAAACAAGTCCCAAAACAAATAGACGTGTAATTACAAAATCCAAAGAATAAGTAAAGAACTTAAAGTTGCATTTGGATGCAAGCATTGGTGATAAGTACTAACATTTAATTCCTTTTTCATATAATTTAGTTACATGAAACTTTAGCAATTTTGTAGATCTTGAAAAAAAAATCCATGCTTAGGTGATATGTGATTAAAATTAGAAATTTAATAGAACTACATAATTTGACATTCACTTCTCATGGCATTTGATAGAAATATGAGTGGTTAAGATTAAAAAATCAATGATAATATTTGAATATAAATATCAAATCCAAATAACTCCTAATGAGTTGGTTTGTCTAAACGCAACCTAATGCTGCTTAATATACTAATTACAATATAAGGTCCCCTTCAACTTTGGGAGACAGCACCTCAACCTTTACTTGTATAGATAACAACCGCTGCACTTACAAAATTGTTCAACCTGCTACTTCCATCCTTAGTCCATCCACAAAGTTAACGAAGATTAAATCACCTGAAGGTCACATGAAATGAGTTTGCAGAAGCCCTATAAATTTTGCAACCCCAAATTGACACACCTAGAATTCCTATTTGCAAGTAAAAATTTGTCTATTTAGGTTCAATGCCTTACTGTGATTGCTGAAGCAACAGTGAGAATGGACAGATTCTTGAGATCTTTTTTTATTAAAGAATAATTTATTAGGGAAAGAAAGAAGGATGCAATAGAAGGAGGACCAGAGACCATCCTAAAATTAAAAAAGAAGCAGTAAAAATCAGCTCAATAGAGCTCCCCAATCCAGAAACCCCATGACACCCACAAAAGATTTGTTGGTGCCAATCTCTCGTTGAAAATTCTGGCATTCCGTTCAAACCATAAGCACCATAACCCTGCATACACAGTACACTTCCGGAGGACATTGCACTCCATTCCCCTTCCAAAACCTATAAGCTTATCCAAGGAAGAGAGACATACTCACTGCTCATCAAAATTGACAAAAAGCTGATTCCAGAGTTGACAATTTGTCTCAGAACTTCGATAACACATAACACAAACATTAGGAGGCCTCATCTGTATTAAGCTGTCCAAACAAAAGTTTTCACCTTAGAGGGAGCCCTAACCTTCACAAAAAGACTTAGAAAGAGAAAAATCTGGGCAGTAGGGTTGTGAATCATATAGTGAAAAAAGGATTTGCAGGTATAAACACCAGAAGGATCCAAAGACCATATCCTACCATCAAGCATAGTAGAGAAATGAAAAGACTCAAGACTACCCAATAAAGAGGCCAAATCAGCATCCTCTTATTATTAAGGTTCCTAGAAAAATGAAAATTCCGAGTGATATGGAAACCTTGTAAATGAAAAAAACTAGTAATAGGAGCTTGATGCAAAGTTGAAAGCCGAAAAAAAAAGGTAAAGCGGTCATTTTCACAACATATGCTCTTTGAACACTGTTAAGTTAATAGGTTATTAATGTACCATCCTGTATTGTACTATGCTCTTGCTCTCAATGAAAGAATTGTAAATAGTAAATATCTTAAGAATTTCCTCAGATAGTATCCACCATGTATATCTCTTTTATACTGGGTTCACCAACACCTTTATTATCCTACTCAACTTTGTACACCCACTCCCATAGTGCCTAGAGTCGTTTCTCTTTTAATTTTTTTAAATATATCACATCATTATCTCTTTACTTACACACGGAAGGACATAGTTTAGAGGATAACCATAAGAAGCTATCCCTTAAAGAGTAGAAGATATGGGTTATGGGTAGTTTTAAAATCTAAAGTTTTAGATTCTGAAATTAAATCATAACAATAATAATAACTGAGCGACCAAGTGGGGTGTTTGCTTTAAAGTGGTATATAGATAATTTTTTAAACTACATCCTTATCTCATTACTTACACACGGAAGGAGATAGTTTAGAGGGTAAACAAAAGAAGTTATTCCTTAAAGTTTGTGGGTAGTAGTTTTAAAATATAAAATTCTAGTTTTTGAAATTAAAAAGTAATAATAATAAATGAGAGAACAAGTGGGGTGTTTGCTTTAAAGTAGTATAGATATCGATAACATTTCTCATTGCCCATGAAAAATATACTAACATTACGCAATGAAGATTCTATAGAAACTATTTCATCCTACAGGTGCTTAAATCTTCATTCCAGGAAACTGTACAAAGACCTTCCATAGAGATAATTAGTGAATAGGCACCATTGCAAAATACTGAGCACATGTAAACTAAAGAATGCAAAGAAATGAAATGAACTGAAAAGAAAATGATTTAAATAACAGGAAAAAATTAAGAACAAGGATCTTCGAAGTATAACTTAAAAGGCACATTAATCATTGTCCTTAAAGGTGGACAAAGGATACACACCCATTATAATTCATTGACGTGAGAAGCAAAGTTTTCCAGAAAACATCAAATATCCTGCTATAAGCTAACATGTGCAGGTTAAACGTTTTCTACCAAAACCCCTTTCTTGCTTACAATCCGAGTGAATTATTTTTGGCAGATATCATGAAAAGTGACTAGAATCAGTAAAGGGAAGTTAAGTGAGTTAAAAATTACCAACTCCACTAAAGTATGCTGAATTGTGATTCCATTCCATGCACCATTCCATTGGAATGGTCATTCCTATCTTTGGTAGCAAAAAAAGAGCATGGAATGGCCATTCCATTCCAGCCTTGACTCCCCAGAAGTGGGAATGAGCATTTCGAACATGAGAGGTGGGAATGGTGATTCCATGCCCCCTGTAATCGGCCTAATTTTTTCTTTTCCCAACCTGTCCTCATTAATTTTACAAAATGACTCAAGCTAACCTTATTAAATAAAACCTATCATGGTCTAAATAAGGGGTATTTGTGTCTTTTACTACTGATTCTGATTCCTTGCCATGCTCTACGCCATGTATCAAACAATGGAATGGCTTTCCAAGCCATTACATTCCTAGAGCTACCAAACTGTGGAATGGAACGACCATTCCATGGTTTTCATTCAGAGTACCAAACAGGGCGTTAGTTGAAAGGAGACACAATTACTACAGCTAAAGCCTTATGATGCATACAACACTTATTTAAATAACAGGAAAATGATCAAGAACACTGATCTGCAAACTAAAACTTAAAAGGAACACATTCCGCACGAGAGAAGCAAAGTTTTGCATGGAGGAAACAGTATCTCTTTTTACTGCCTCGTACACAGCAAACCACTCATTTTACTACGTCTTACACCACAATCAATTCTGGAAGAATCCATTTTGGTGAATTTTCTACAAGTTACCCCTTCCAGAATCAAATCGAACAGTTCCTCGCTATGAGAATCAATTCTAGGAGAATCATCTCCAAACAAGCAGCTCTGATCTGGTTTCTATTTATTTTTTCTTTCTCAGTAGATATTCGAATCAGTAAAGGGCAGTTAAGTGAGTTAAAGAGGAGATGCCATTAACACAAGCAAAACCTTATGATGCATACAACATTTATTTACTTAAATAAGCCGAAGTAATCAGATTTTAGGTAAGGAGACTAACAGCCTTAAAGAACGTCAACTAATAGAGACGACAGTGATGTAAAGAGCCAAAGAAGGCAGTACCTTCAAGAAACGGCCCCTCCTATTCTCCCCAATATCGAAGTAAAAAACCTGAAAGAGGAATTAGCAAAATAAGTAATTAATGCAGGAAAAGGAGCTATAAAAATGAAATGCGTCGCGCTTGGATGGAAATGCAGGAATTATTGTAATTAAACAAAGAGAAAGAATTAAAGAGGAGGAGGGTCTTTCACCTTGGTGTCAAGCTGCAATTCCTTGCTGAAGAGGTCCTGATCGTCAGAGTTAACGTAGTAATTGAAAAGATCGAGAAACCAGGAAATGCCAGAGAAGGGGACGATGATGGTAGACCTAGTAGCAGAAGTCTTCTCGGAGATTTTGAGATAGCGACCACGAGGATTCTCCTTGAGATCGAAGTAAAAGAGCTTATGCTCCACCTGCAGTGTTTTGCAAAGCAGCTCAACGTCATTTCCACCACCACCACCTCCCCCTCCTGAGTTCCCCTCCATGTCCAGCAACCGCCAGGGCCGTTTTCACCAGCACCGAATACTATAATTCCTTTCTATGCTGTAAATTTTGTCTAACAATTACAAATTTAATTTAAATGAATATATGGTCACTTACTGCAACTGATACGTACTGTATTAGATCTGACTATAAATTGACGCTGCGATCATAGCACCAGGGAGATGGCATCTGGGGACCCCGCAAATCTTAGGGTTTTTCCAGCAAGAGAAACAAGAATGAGAGGATAAACTGACCCAACTGGCGGAACTTGCAGAAGAATAATATAAACGGTTACAATTGACTCCGACGCCAGCTAATTTACAATTTATAAACCAACAAAGTGACAAACTGATCCCACTCACTCAACTCAACTGACCCTGCATTGGGGTTTTCCATTAACCTAATCGCACTATTCACATACCCGCTCAGTGGCGGAGACTACTTGTTGGTATTATAGTTCGAGTTCGAAGCACGCATCCCCCAAGGTTTAAATGAACCTCTTGGACTGTTCGTTACACTAGTATTTTGGTTATGGCAGAGTCAATNTGGACTGTTCGTTACACTAGTATTTTGGTTATGGCAGAGAAACAAAAAAAAAATTATGGCAGAGTCGATGTGATTTTCGTTTTTTTAAAAAAAAAAAAAAATTATACTCCTCTCCGATCTCCAGGGTGATTTTTTCGAAATAACACTCCACCTTATTACTTATTAACTTTAACAGTATCTTAAAAGATTCTTACCAAATAATAATACTTAGGGTTTTTTTTTGGGTAGTACCTTTTAACTATAGGTTAATCATGTATAAAAATGTATTTTTTTGATAAATTATACTTATTACAAAATGACACTCTGCTATATTTTAAGAACTTTTTCTAACACTTCATGCTATTCTTTGTTTTAGTCAAAAAATTATCATATTCGTAGGTTATTTTTTCTTGTTTATAGGAGTTTTGTAATCCAACTATTTGAATTCAAAACCTTAATCTAGGAGCATTGACAAATTTGTGGACGGAGCATCGGGATATAAGCTTCTGAGTTTCATAGACGCCTATTCAAAATATAATCAGATCCAAATGCATCCTAAGGATAAGGAGAAAACAACCTTCATCACCGAGAAGGTCATCTACTGCTATAAAGTGATGTTATTCGGCTTGAAGAATGCCGGCGTAACATATCAAAGGTTGGTCGATAAGGTCCTTAAAAATCATATCGACAGGAATGTAGAGGTATACGTAGATAACATGCTAGCTAAATCGAACTCTGACCCAAAGCACCTCGCGAACTTGGAAGAAACATTCATAGAGCTTCGAAAGCATAAAATGAGGTTGAATCCCTCCAAGTGCGCCTTCGAGGTCGAGGCTGGCAAATTCATCAGTTTCATGTTAACCCATATGAGTATCGAGACAAACCCTGATAAATACCAGGCCATCATCAATATAGAACCACTAATAATCACACTTTTTATGCAATAATGCTCCCTCATTTCTAGCTTCTTAAACTTCTTTTGGGCCTATTTGAGTGGGCTTGGGCCACATTTCATGAGTTTGGATCCAATTGGGCCTAAATGTATTTTTCAGCAATACTGGACATTTTATGCACTCTTTGTTTTTCAGTCATAACTTGAGTTGTGAATATCTAATAATTTTGAATCTTATCTTGTAGGAAAGCTAAGAGAAAGCTCTACAACTTTGATTTAGAGCCCCAAGTCTAATTTAGATGTCTAGCTAGTCATATGCAGCTTGGAAGCCAGAGAAGAGATGTTGTCACAGGATCCTGACCTGCATGCAGTGTTTGGACCATAACTTGAGATGTAGGTGTTGTATGGACTTGAAACTGGTTCCATTGGAAAGCTAAGGAAAACAACTAATCCAAGTCTAACTGATTCTAATTTTAATCCATCCTTGATTTTCAAGAATTCATTCAATTATTAACCTAGTTCTTGACCTTACAACACATCAATAAGTCTCTCAGTGCTCTATGGATATCCACTGATTAAGCAACCAGAATTCGGATCAACTAAGACTAAATGAATTAAGCACTCATTCAAATTCAGTTTAACCTAAGTCCAGAATCCAGCCAAGGGTAATTAATCCATCCAAAAGCTTAGAAACATTAATTAACCTTTAATTTCTTTTTTTATCACATGTAATTAAGCAATCAACACATGAAAATCCAAATCCAAATTTAAGCAATTCAAACAGAATAGTTTAGAGGAAAGAAAGAAGTAGATTAACAACTAAATGAATAACAATCAAAGTATAATCTCAGAATTAATAATCAAAATAACCAAAACCTGGATTGATTTGAGTATTCAGCCCTCCATGAACAAGAGGAACCAAATTTACAAAATATCTAGAGATAAAACTTAGAGACTAAGAAAACAAGAAAAGATGTCTACAAAATATCCTAATCTCATTTCGGCTGTCTCCTTCTGAGCATATAAACCTCCAAAAATATATCACACCCAAACTACCCTTAGGTCACACTTATTCCCATGGGCCTTAGCTTTCATTGGGTTTTGATTTGGGCTCAATTTGACTTGTAATGAAGAAGTTAGACCCATTTAAGTGCCAACAGGTCTCTGGAACCATCAGCTTTCGTACAAGGTAAAACTCAAAATTTTTAGACATCCAAAACTCAAGATATACATGAAACACGGAAACAGCATAAAATGTCGAGTATTGCTGAAAAATGAAATTAGGCCCAATTGGATTCAAACTTATGAAATGAGGCCTAAGGCTAATCAAATAGGCCCAAAAGAGGTTTAAGAAGCTAGAAATGAAGGAGAATTACTACATATAAAATGTGATTATCACTGTCAGGAGTCTAATTACTAATATGGCTATAAATTCCTAACAGTTTAAGGTTCGGATGCCTCATACCATTAGAGAAGTCAATGAAGTTGTTTCATCACCTCCTGACCAATAGAGGGTGGAGAATCGTTTAGAGGAACTGACCTCCTTGGTTTGATAATTAGCAATGAGACATACACCAGTTTAAGCTTTTTCCTAGCTATGTGGCATTTGTTCCTTAGCTAGTCATCCAATTGATCAATGTCTTACTTTCCAGGATAACAATGAAATAGTGGCTGGTTGATGAACATACTTTTTATACAGTAGTTAACCTTCATATTTAGTCTTTTAAATCTCTTTTGGGCTGAATTGAGTCAGCTTGAGCCACATTTCATGAGTTTGGATCCAATTGGGCTTAAATGTATTTTTTAGAAATACTGAGCATTTTATGCACTCTCTATTTTTTAGCAATAACTTGAGTTCTAGACATCTAATAATTTTGAATATTATCTTGTAGGAAAGCTAAGAGAAATCTCTACAACTTTGATTTAGAGCTCCAAGTCTAATTCGGACGTCTAGCTAGTCATATGCAGCTTGGAAGCCAAAGAAGAGATGTTGTCATATGATCCTTACCCGCATGTAGTGTTTTGATCATAACTTGAGCTGTAGGTGTCGTATGGACTTGAAACTGGTCCCATTAGAAAACTAAGACGCAGAGATTCAATTGTTATGAAAATTAATTCACCAAATTGTATAGTTTAGATGGTCTTATTGCCTGTCGAAGTTGACTGATGGTTCCAGAGGCCTGTTAGCACTTAAATGGGTCTAACTTCTTCATTATAAGTCCAATTGAACCCAAATCAAAGCCTAATGAAAGCTAAGGCCCATGGGAATAAGTGTAAACTAATGGCAGTTTAAGTGTGTATGTATTTTTGGAGGTTTATATGCTTAGAAAAAGACAGCTAAAATTCATTAGGGATATTTTGTAGACAGTTTTTTTACTTTTCTTATTCTCTAAGTTTTCTCTCTAAGTTCTTTGTAAGCTTTGTTCCTCTTGTTGATGGAGGGCTAGTTACTCAAATCAATCCAGGTTTTGACTGTTCTGATTATTAATTCTGAGATTATGCTTTGATTGTTATTCATTTAGTGGTTAATCTACTTCTTTTCTTCCTCTGAAATATTCTGTTTGAATTGCTTAAATTCGGATTTAGATTTTCATGATTTGATTGCTTAATTGCATGTGATAAAAGAGAAAATTAAAAGTTAATCAATGTTTCTAAGCTTTTAGATGGATTGTTTACCCTTGGCTGGATTCTGGATTTAGGTAAAACTAGATTTGAATTAGTGCTTAATTCATTTAGTCTTAGTTGATCCAAATTCTAGTTGCTTAACCAGTAGATATCCATAGAGCACTGAGAGACTTCTTGATGTGTTCTAAGGCCAAGAATTAGGTTAATAATTGAATGGATTCTTTGAAATCAATGATAGATTAAAATCAAAATTAGTTAGACTTGGATTGGTTGTTTTCCTCAAGGTTTATCACTTTTAATCATTATTTGTTGATCACTTATACAAACAAAACTCTCCATTTTTAATTAACTCCCTAATTGGATTCTCTAACTATATTAATCATTTGGTTCGACTTGGTCTTGCCTTATGCTATAAGTAGCTTTGGTAAACCGACTTTAAAATTTCACTAATTTAAAGAGTCTCGACTAGGGGTGTAAGGCAAAACCTAAAAATCGGTCAAACCGACCGAACCGAACCGGACCAGGAGCAAACCGAGTCAAAATGAGAGAGTTGGTTCGATTTTCAGTTTGATTTTTAAAAAGACCGAGAGGACCGGTTCGATTTTCAGTTTCAATGAAGAAAAACCGGTAATAAACTGAACCGAACCGAGTATAGCAAAACTACATTGTTTTACTGGTTTTTTGAACTTCAATTCCTCTTCTCTTTACATGGTCTTTGCCATTCTCCCTCGAAATCCCTAGAAATCCCTAAGCCTCTCACTTCAATCTATCTTCGTCTCGTGCTCTACTGTCTCGCCGTTGCTGGTCGCCGCTGTCTCTTGGTTCTCCGTCAATGTCTTGGGCTCTGTTGGGTTACAGTTATTGATGGCACTCAAGAGTGTAGGAGTAATGGTAGATGCTTGGTATGGTCTGGTGGAGAAAGATGGACCTCTCAAATACAACTGGGAAGCATCGGTGGTGGTTAACCGCAAGTTAATTTTGTTCAGTTTAAGAGAGAATAGCGACAAGGATCCAAAGGAGAGAGAAAATTGCTTCGTATATAAGCCATTGAAGGCAAGGCTTATATTTCTTGAACCTAGCACAGAGAGAAAGAGAAATAGGGGGAAGGAGAGATAAAGATTTGGAATTTTGGAGGGAGGAGAAGCGTTTGGATTTGGGGGCTTCTAGACACACAGAGCTACGACCATGGCAGAATCAAATTATTCCATTTTCGTCGACATGGAGAAGATCTATATCGGTGGAAAGGTCAGCTCTTCCCTCCCAATATGATACTTTTATTGCGTTTATGGTTCGATTTGAAAAGTTGAAGCTCGAAAATGGATCAATTTGAAGCTCTTTTTGAATTGGGTCTTTTCGGTGGATTAAGCAATTGCAACCTTTTTTTTTTCATTCAAAAATTTGGGTGAAAATATATGCGGCATTTTCATGACTGGATTATGCTGGGAATTTTCTGTAAAAATAAGTGCAAAATTAAATGGGAGGTCAACATTTGATGCCATTGAGAATTTCATACCACAACTTATCTCAATTCTGGTTTTACAAGTGTTTTGCATTGGGATTTAGTTTCAGAAACAAAAAAGAGCAAGAACCATGATTCTTATCCCCTTGTTTTCTTTCTCTTCTTCCTTTTAATGTATTTGGGATTTTGAAGATTTTGGACGTGGTAGATAATGGATCTACAAATTCACTTGGCTACATATTTTATGGTCCTTTGATCATCCAGTTGTTGAAATATTGCTTCTTTCTATATTTGGTCCTCCTTATCTTTTTCAGTTTCATAAAAATATATTTTCTCCATTTAGTAGTTATTTGCAATTTCAGTAATCTCTTCTTTTGTTTAGGCTAATAGTCTGTAGTTTCATGTTTTTGGTATTTTGACAAAGGAACTAAAATGTTTTTTTTTTTTTTTTAAATGTGGTTTCTTGTGTTTTGAGTATTTTTTTTAGGCTTGTAAAAGACAAATAGAGGCAAAAACCAACTAAACTGGCCAAACCGAACCGAACCGAAATTCTTTAGCCGGTTTGGTTTCGGTTTAGGATGGAAATCGAACCGAACCGGACCGATTACACCCCTAGCATCGACAACTCATCACTGGTGTCTTCCCTGGTAGACCTTACCAGCAGCCCAGATATGACCCACATTCTCCTATATACAACCTTGGCTGGAGAGATAACCCTAACCTGAGATATGGTGACAATTATGGCCAGACTTACTAGCAGGAACAAACCTTCCAGCCACAATAGCCTAGATATAATGTAAGCTCAAACAACCAACAGTTCCAGCCACTGATGAAACAACCTATGCAGCAAGTTAACAAGCCAGAACCGAGCTTGGAAGATTTAGTGAAGTAATTGGCAACCAACAACATATAGTTCCAATAGATGACTGAGACTAACATTTAGAGCTTAGAGACTCATATCGGCCAACTTGCAACCACCAGCAATGGATTGAAGTCTCAAGGTTCCGAAATTTTACCCTCTTAGACAGTCACCAATCCGATAGGCAATGTGAGTGTCATAACCCTGCGTAGTGGCAAGGAAGTGAGTATTCCAGAACTTAGCCAGTCCTCCATAGTCACAGATTTTGTCCAAGAAAATAATCCTAATCCTGTAGCCTAGAAACCTGTCCCAAAACAACAACCTCCCTCCCTTTAGAACCAGATAGAGAACTCTATCCCCATCATTCCTCTTCCATTTCTCAATAGAGTTACACAGTCCAAAAAAATTGGTGAGCATGAGTTGGACAAAAAGATCATAGACACTTTCAGGAAGGTGAAAGTCAATATCCCCCTCCTGTAAGCAATTAAACAGATTCCTAAGTATGCAAAATTTTTGAAGGATTTGTGCACCCACAAGAGGAGGCTGAAAGGTAATGAGAAAGTGAGCATGGGAAGAAACGTGTCAGTCATGATTCAACCTAACATGTCATCTAAGTGTACGGATCCTAGGACATTAGTCTTAGAGAACTTGATTTTATCCAAAGAACTTGAAGCAAATATGGATGATGAATCACTAGTCTTAAGGATAAAATTAGTTGAGCATAAACCACTTGGCGGAACATGTAGATTTGCGGATGGTTTCCACTGCAAAAGCTCAAATTGAAAACTTATCAGAAAAAATTATTTTTAGAGATAAAGCAAATGTTTCTTATGTTATTGATTATTATATGCTTTTATTAACCCCCGACAAGGTATGGCTCTCACATCAACGGGAAGTTGTTTCTTAAAAACATGCAGAAATTCATGCCACATGACATTCAAGAAAAGATTTTAACTACAAAGCGCCTATGCAAGAATGGCTCCAAGCTTATGAAGTCCTGAATACATATCCAAGTCAATATCAACTTAGAATGTATCATTTATTTGAAGATGGAAATAATTGGTGGATAATAAATGGGGATTGTCTTCCATATCAAGCCGTCTGGTTGTTTGAACAAGGGCTACTCAGAAAAATTTCTTTCACTGGTTTTGAAATCGTCAAATTATTCAAATTCTTTCCTCAAATTATGATGCTTTGAAATGGGAGAGACAATATTGCTATTGGTAAAAGTTCACTATGATAATCTTCAGTGTCCCTCTAGAATAAGGAGAAGAAACTTAGTTCTTTCCAAGCTCTCACATTGTAAGACTACAAAGGAATAAGGAGCCTTCAAGTCTATTTTGTCGAAAAAAGGTAAAAGACCTTAATGGAAAAATTATCGCATTATTAAAAGCTCGTGCACTGGTAAATCACTATTTTGCTCTCTTGCAAAAAGACTGGAATACTTTCTCATCAACAAAAAGAATTATTTTTCAAAGAAAAATGAGAAGAGAATTTTGGATAAATAATTATATAAAAAAAAAAAGCTAGATATATCAGAAAAGAATAGCCAACTTAACAATAGAAATGACTAAAGAATGCCACGAAGCCTTGAAAGACTTATTTGGAGCATGGACTGAGGTGACACATGGTAGCACTTTCATGGATTATGAAACAGATGGCAACATGCATGATAATGAAGAAACACCTGGAAACATGCATGATAATGAAGATACACTGAGCATAGATGGAATGAGCACGTATTTGATGCAGATGCATGGGACAACATTGTGAATCAGATGGAATGATGAATTGTCAAAATCAGCTGCCACCTTTGAATCAATTTCTCTGTGACAAAACCTTTGTAAGATAGTAGAATTAGGTGAAGGAACAATTGAATCATGTGACTCTTGTACAATACTTGAGCACTCATGCAAAGTACTTGAACCTTATCTTTTATTTGTGAATAGTAGAATCTGAAGTTTGAAGCCCGCTCTTTTGCCTATAAAAGGGAAATGGATTGCGTCTTGTAAGGTAGAATCGAGTAAGGTGTAAGAAAAAAAAAAAGCTAAGTGTGTTGAGTGAAGTGATGTTCTAAAAACTTCATTTAGTCCGAAGTGAGTAGAGTCTAAGTTTACTAAAGCTATCATCAATAAAAGAGAAACGTTCCTTTGTATCTTTGGTTGCCTTCTTACAATTTAATTCATAGCCATTATCTCAAAAAAGTCCTCAAACCCAGTAAGAACAGGGTTATGCGAACCTTCTTTCATCCTGTTTTATCTTTGATATTGTGAAGAATTAGTAGTAAAAGAATAAGTAGCAATGTTAAGGTGACTGCAAGTTGAGGTAGGAGATAAGTGCTATAGTTGAAAAAAGTAGACGAACTACCCACAGGTATGATTTAAAGAATGTTTTCTAAGCTTGTTATAAATCGAAATTGAAAAGATTTCGATCTCTATAAAATTTATTTTTCTGTCTTTGTTAAAAATAGTGTATGTTTAAAAATTAAATTAGTGTATGTATGTTTAAAATTGGTATCAAAGTCTTGTGTTTAGATTTTGTTTTTGTAAAAAAAAAAAAAAAGGTTCAGTAGCAAACAAAAATTGGGTACATCTTATTAGCAATTAATTTTGCTATAAGGGACCACTTTGGTCTCTCTCTCTCTAAAAAATTAATAAAAAATTAAACTACCAATTTTAAGGAAATAGTTTCAATACTATCATATTAAGGGAAATATTTGTTCAAAAGGTATTATTAAAGGGAATGATTCATCCATTCCATTACTATTGAGCAGCACAATCCCATGGGTGGTTCTAGCATTCACTCTTCCATCAGTAGAGGGAGATCAAACATCTATGTAAGATGGGAGGGACCCATAAAGGTTTACATCAGGAGTCGCGCTTACGATATCAGCATTCCACAAGGGTAAGGGTTTGATTTGGTTGGAGCTTGAAGGAGCTCTTAGGGTGCTCCCCAAGGTCGTACAAGGAGGCCTTGTGTTTGAGAAGCGAGGAAGAATGTACCTAAATCTGAAGGGTTCGGTGAAGTGTCGAAGAGGACATTGTCGGAGGATTGGCGAGTGACGGTGAAGTTAAATGAGGTGGTGTTGTGGAATGTGAAGATGAGATCAGAATCATAATTGGAACCAGTGAGATAGTGTTATAGGTTTTGCAGAAGTTGGTGGTGCTAGGATTCTAGAGGGAAATGGGAATTGCAGAAAAAAACAAACAAGAAAGAGAAATGTGCATGGCTAGTTTCAAACCTACTTTATTAGGATTAGTAAAGAAATAAAAGACCAATAAGCTACCACAATTAAGCATGTTAAATATTCTCATAAAAAATATATGTAAACTAAAGTCGGTTTGGTTTGGTTTTCTTTGATTTAAAATTTTTTAGAACCAAAAATCGAACTAAACCGAACCGATTGGTTTTAGCAAATTTTGAACCGATTTAAACTGATTCTCTGGGTTTCGACTTGGTTTCAACTCGGTTTGCTTTAGCTATTTTTTGTTTTCATTTTCAGTAAAAACATAAATTAAGTCTGAAAACGTGTTTGGTTCAATAAATAAGAAATGTTTTCATTGAAAACATTTCTTAAAATACACTGTGAAATGAAAAACATCAAAAAGACGTTTTCAATGTTTTCAGCTGTGACTGGTGCTATAATATTTTTTTTTTAAATTTTTCTTCATCTCATTGCCAGTCACCGCTTTGGTGGCTCTGCTTTCAACTCCCTTAAGTTCAATCCCATTCGCCTCCCTCTTTGTTTTTCAAACCAAATGATGCTTGTGAATACAAGCGTATATGTTTTGCAGTAAATTGCAAAGTCTTCACAGTTGTTGTTCAAAACATTATAGCCACCAAATCATTTTTCAAGAAGAAACAAAGCACGGTGAAGAACATCTTTAGGTGGGTCAGATAAAGCAAGGTTACAAGTGCCTCCTTCGAGCTTTGGCAAGAAAAAATGCAGGTGAGACACCATACTAAAAGATGTACAGTTCACCTCCAAAAAGGAAGCAATCCAAGCATAAAGACATGACACCACCATCAAGCCTTGACTAGTCACCACATTTTGGGCACGGAATGTCGGTATCACTAGAGGGAGATGAACTAACTAGAAGACGATCTAGCACACTTGTTGTGCCAATTTCTTGCCTTGCTCCCTTGGTGAAAGATGAAGGAGAAATTGAAAAAGGTTGGCTAGAATTGAGTTTAGATTTAGGTTGGTGCAAGATGAGGAGATAACGGTTGAAAATAGAAATAGAAAACAATTTTTAATTTTACAAACCAAACATATTTTTTTAAAACTGAAAAATAAGAAAATATAAATGTATTTCAAGAAATAAAAACTGAAAAATGAAAATATGAAAATAGTTTCTAAAGCAAACACGCCCTAATATTCTCATGTTTGGTACAATATTTCAAAAAAATATTTACAAGAAAGTAAAATTCTTGGGAATGATTTTAGGGCAAGTTTCTCTCCAAAACTTTCCCATAAAAGTAGTGAGAATCTTGGATTCCTATGTTATGGAAAAAATTTTTGGACATAAAAAGTCAAATATATCATTCATTAATGGTATAATCATAATAATGCTAATTTTTTTTTTGTTTATATCTTATTTTATATTTTATTTTTATTAGTTTCTAGTACTATCGGTTATTTATTCTTATTTTTAAATAAAGAATTATTTTAATTAAATATTCATTAATTATAAAAAATAATTGTATTTTATTTTAACTTAAAATAAATAAGAGTATTTTAAAAAAAATGTTAAGATTCTTACTAAAGTTATATTAAAATCAAAAGTGGGTTAAAAAATTCTTAAAAGACCATATTTAACATTCTCATAAATATTTAGAGCGAACTAAAAATATTTATAATATTCTCAAAAATCATTCTCGCAGTAAACACCATCCTAGAAACGAAAAAAAAATACTTCCCTAGTTTCTACCAAGCAAACCCGGTTCCACTCTATGCTTGGCTTGTAGGAGGCTAGGAGCCAGCTATCTTCGCCAGCAGAAATGGAAATTTTGCAGCGAGTGTTGGCAGTATAGGTTTAGAATTCCCGCCCCAAACCATATTTTTCTCTCCCGTTGGACTGCGCCAGCCAAAGCATTTGGATACGTGGAGGTTTAGGGTTTAAGGCCTTAGTAGTATTGGAGTTTATCATATGAAATATGGCTAATCCATCGAATGGTCCGATCAAGATCGAACTAAAAAATGAGGTCGAAGGAGAGCTCGTCGGTACCACCGATTACTTCTTTGCGAAGATAGGAGAGGCAGTTCCTTTGAAGTCCCATGACTCTAATTTTGATCTTGAAAGCCTTCCTTCTCAGCCGCTAGCTGTCTCCGACCGCTTTCGCCTCATTTTTGCTGCTCATTCCTCAGGTTCTTTTTTATGCTTTACATCATCTCTGACTGTGGCGCACTTAATATAGTATTCATGGCTCATGCCCACCCTGTCATTTACATAACTTGGTTGCTTAGGTTTCTTTGTTGTGAGGACCAAGAATGTTATTGATTGCGCAAAAGAGTTCAAGGAGAAGCGTACTGGTTCTCCCATACAGGAGCTGAGTCTTGTTGACGTTCCTGTTGGAAAAGTTCACATATTGGCTCTTTCCACGGACAACTTAACTCTGGCAGCTTCTGTTTCTGGTGATATACAGTTTTTCTCTGTTGATAACCTTCTGAATAAGGTACGCTTTCCCAGTATAAGTTCCTCCTACTCTTGCATGTAACAGTTACAAATTTCTTCATGCACTATTTCAGATCAATAAACATGTTCCCCATTCTTTTTCGCTTTCTGCGTGGTTTCCTTTCTTATCCTTTTGCTAAATGTTGATATAATTGTATGTTTCCCTCTCATGGTTTGGTTATGCCTCACTTCCTTATCTAGGATTACAATGTTTACTATATGCTTTGCAAAAGTATCTATCGATGTTATTTGTGCTTGTACCCCAAATACTATTGGTCTTGAAGGTGGTTTTGTCATCTTTCCTTAACTGCCTTATGGTGTCCTGTTTGCTTTGCAAGTATTACACTATCTAGCATTTACTGCTCCACCCTTGCTTGAAGTGAGAAAAATGTGGGGGTGAAGAATTTCCCTGAAGTAATAATGTACAAGATTAGCTCTATATTTATGCCCAGAAGTTGTATGTCTTTGTATGGCTGATATGCTTCATATACATTATATCAAATGAATTTTTATATGCTTCTTTTGGTTGTATTATCACTATTCAGGAAGTAAAGCAAACCTTTTCCTGTTCACTCAATGGCTTGAGCTTTGTCAAGGACATGCGATGGATAACAAAACCAGAAAATTCTTTTGTTGTTCTTTCAAATACTGGGAAGCTATATTATGGAGAGGTTGGTTTGCCCCTTAAAGATGTGATGGACAGTGTTGATGCTGGTATGCTTTGTTTTTCTCTATTTTGACTCTTACAACATGATTCTGCCCATGTCCCATTATCAGTAGTTATTATAATTGATGTTAAGGGTTGAATTTGCCAGTTGACAGTTTATTGGCCCATTCTTATAAAAGTTCACATTTTGATATACAACATTAGGATGGGAGGTCATATTTCAATTTACAATATCATATATTTTATTGTTATTACTATTAACATCATCATCATCATCATCATCATTATTATTATTACTACTTCCTCTTCTTTTGGTTGTCTTGATTGGGAGGGAAACCATCAGTGCTGCTTGTGCTGTACCCTTCCCCCCTCCCCCCCAAAAAAAAACCCATTTTGGAATAGGGAAGGTTACCAATAAATGCATTCATTCACGTAAGTACAATCTGCATTAAGTAACCTTGGGTGTACTTGAACCTTATGGGATCATCTGTTTGGTTTCATAGTATTTTTCTTATTATAGCATTGTCTATTGTATGTTTAAATTCATATTCTTTTATTTTTGAAGTTGAATGGGGTGTGAAAGGGAGATTTGTTGCTGTGGCAAGAAATAATGTTCTAAGCATTTTATCGGCTAAGTTTGAAGAATGTGTTTCAATCTCACTATCCTTCGGATCCTGGGTTGGTGATTCTGGTGCCAGCTGTAGTATAAAAGGTTTGCATTCTCTTTCCGTTTTCTCTATTTCAATATGTGTGTGTGTATTGCACTTGCAACTGCAAGTTTTTCTTAGGTTTGTTAAATGCACTTTTGGTTCAATTAGAGAAGGTAACTCATTTCTGGGAAATTTCTTGGTGTTTAGCTGTGTAAGTAAGAGGAAGGTATCTAAGGTGACTCTGTTGTATGGTATTCAAGGCTAAAATGAGCTGGACCATCAAAAAAGTCTGCCCCTACAATACAATGCTGTTAATATATTTTCTTTCTTTTTGTTCCATGCCTGCAACCATCAAGTAAAAGCAGAAAAAAAAGGGAGAAAGTGTGGCCAATTATATTTCTTATTCTTCATCCAACTACCTGTTAAGACAATTGTACATTTCTGTTTAATTGTGGAATTGAATAGTTTAGGATTCCATTTTGTTAGAGATGTAAATCAAAATCAATATGGGGCCTTCTCCTATCAGCTAAAGCTTTTGGGATAGTTGGTTCCTTGACATGATATTAGAGCCTCTTTAACCAAGTGGTCAGGAGTTTGATCCTCGCTTTCTTAATTAGATTAAATTGCAGCAAGATAAGGTGGGCATGTGCTTTACCCATGCTTCACACCCAAAGGGCTTTCACATCAGGGAGTGTTAGAGATATAAATCAATACCAAACTTGGTCCTTCTCCTAACAGTTTAAGCATTTGGGATGATTTGTTCTTGGAAAAGGCCTCATTTTCACAAAATTTCTTGGTAGACTTTTGACTTTATTCTCAACTGAATACAGCCTTTTGGGATTCCTAAAATTTTTACTTGTAAAGCATACAACACATATAGTCTTCTGCTTCACATGTTTTGCAGGTTGTGACCTGATTTCTATTTCATGAAGGTCCACTTATATGTCATCTAAATGCTAGAAAACTAAAGAATCTTATGGTGTGTTTGGTAGGGGGCTAAAGGGGGTAAAAGTTTAAGGAGTAAGTGTTGTTTTCTTTTAAGTGTGTTTGATTGAAAAATTAATTAAGTGTAAATTTTATGGTAGTAACAATTACCCGCAAAAAGGGGGGTAAAAGTTACCCTCCATTAGGGGAGAATAACGGAGGGGGGGTGAAGAATTTCCAGAAGTGTAAATGTTTGTCCCTGTAATTTTTACACCTTGAATTGTTAACCCAGTAATA
This sequence comes from Cercis canadensis, assembly GCA_003255065.1. Classification (NCBI taxonomy): domain Eukaryota; kingdom Viridiplantae; phylum Streptophyta; class Magnoliopsida; order Fabales; family Fabaceae; genus Cercis; species Cercis canadensis. The sequence continues at coordinate 45,907 of QAOA01007136.1, read as the reverse complement.
TTTCTCTCCTTAATTGCTCACTTGGTACCAAATGTATCCTTAGGGTTAATTCGTAGGTGTACTGCTGAGAGGTTAAAAACAACATAGTTTTGAAAATCTCAGGGAGAATACTGTAGCTTGAAAGACATAAAACAGGTGAAGAAGTGGTCTTAATGAATGCGTGCAGGCTAAAATATACTTCTGTCCCTATTCCCTAAGCTTTGGCACTAGTTTCAAGTTTGACCTTGAAGTGTTTTTCTTATATAATAATTTTTTTGGGTTCCATCTTTACATTGTAAATTTACCACCAATTTTATGCTTAGTTAAAAGATCCCTAACATAAGTGACATATTTTTTAATATGAAAGGATCCATGTATCAAATGGATTTATTCAAGATGCTTATCTCAAGCAAAATATACAATAATTCTTTGATCCTCAGCTTCATTTTTTTTTTGTTTTATAGAAGAAGAAATTCATTAGAAAGAAAGGAGGGATGCAAAGGAGGAGGATAAGAAATCCTCAATAAACAAAAGAAAACACAGCAAAAGTAGAAAAGAAAAAATACATAGGAAAAACATCAAAATAGGATGGCTCTCCATTCTGTTTGCATAGAAGTTAAGAATATTTTTTTAAAGACCATGTGCATAGCATCAGAGAGAAGCCGTGAACACAATCTATCCCACAGTAAATCTAAGGACAAATAGTTCTCCTTGACAATCCGAGCATTGTGAGAGTAGCATACATAGCACACTGCCGTAAAGCTTTTCCTTGTTTTTTTCTGCAAAACCTTGAAATCCAATCAAAAGGAGCTGCTCTGTACTTTGAGGGCACACCCAAGCTTTACCAAACGCACCAAAAGGCCTATTCCAAATGCATGTGGCTGCTGGGCAAGAGTTAGATCTATGCATCACACACATATCAGGAGACAAAGCTTAATTTGGCCTAGGAGTATGCAACCAATCATTAGTATTAATCCTGTTGAGTACCATTGTCCAAATGAAAGATTTAACCCTACTAGGAGCTTTGTATTTCTAAAGGGGCTTATCAAGGACAAAAGCCACTCTATTCAAAGAATGGGTGAGAAACTGAAAATACGACTTACAAGAATACACACCGTAGAATCAAGAGTGCATTCCCTCTTATCTGAATTAGAGATCATATGAAAAGAATCAAGTAGAAGTAGAAGAGATTGCAATTCAGAAGTCTCCCTCTCATATAGGTTCCTGAATAAATTGAAGTTCCATGCAAAATTGAAAATTTGGAAGCTAAAGAAATCATGGATGGGGAATTATGGAAAGAGGGAAGGCGGTAAAGGCGATGAAAAGCCTCTGCAAAAGGAATGTCCCCCACCCAAAAGTCCTCCTTAAATCTAATACGAGAGCCATTGCCCACCTTGAGGGAGATTAGTGGTGGTCTAAAGGAGCATATTCTTGAGAGATAACCTTTTCAGTGACTAGAATGAGTCACAATGATTGCTGGGTTGACATCCCACCCATTTGGGACTAGATCTGGAAAGCACTCATCCCAAGCACCAAGAAACAAAAATCTATCCAGCTGAGATGAAATCGCTTTACCTCTGGTAACTGACCAAGTAAATTGTGCATTAGATAGAGCTACTAAATCCCTCAGGGCAGTCTCGAATGAGAGTCAAAACCCCTCAAACTCTAACTAGCTCTACCACCTTCTGTCTTTTCATTAGGAAACCTCAGCATAAAATACTGATTTTCTGGCTAGAAAAAGGGCTAGTCTCTTTATATGTTCTACTGCCTGTGCATTAACTCCAAAAAGTTGCAAGAGGCTGGCAAGGTCGTCCTCCTCTTTGGGACCCAACTTCTTTTCATGTTCTTCATCGCCTCTGTATCAGATAAGGGATCAGAAACAGCATTTGTCTCTTGTTCTGCATTAACTAGTTCACTATCATAGCTGTCCAGTTCCTCTGTTTCTATTCCCTGATCCTGGAGAGCAGCCCCCAATTGTGAAAGCTCTCGGACAACCCTTGGAGTACTACCCGGGCTTTGAGAGTCAAGAATAGCAAAAAGGGAGAGCTGTGTGACCTCTCTTGTCTGGCTGGGAATGCAATGGCTGAGTGTTCGAAGGACTGGGCAACTGAAGCTTGTTGCTCCATGACTATATTGTTTTGTGATGAATTGGCAATTTGCATTAGCAGTTTTTGATTTTCTGTTTTATGTGTAGGGTACAGGCTGGTAGGTGTGTCATTTATATAAACAATAATCTTATCAGGGATGGCAATTTGCTAACTTTAGCCTTTTTTCTTTTTGGAAACAAAATCAAAAGAAAATATAGTTTCAATTGAAACTGGTCTAAAAGTTTTAGGGATGCGAATGTATTGAAGCCAAACTTATGCAACATGATATTGAAACTTTAGGCTTCTGGTTGGTTGAGGTTTATCTTCTTTTAAGCCTGATGCTATAGTGCATTGAAGAAAAACAGTTAATCTAGGAATAACTGTTGGCAGTTTGCTTATTAGGTTTTTTGTAGTTTAGTTTGCTATTCTCTGAGTAGATTTTCTGGATTTGGCCTATGATTGCGGCCTGTAAGCTGTATCAGTAATTGTGCTACTTAACAACTAGGGCATTTGGAGTACGCTTTAGGTGTTTGTAAAAATCTGAGAATAATTTCTCTCTTACTGCTATTGACAACCAGACTTTACATATATAGGAATTGATGACAGCAATCAATTCCTAATTATAAGCAATAGCCTAATCTAAGGGATTCTATTTACATTAATTATCCCTAGTCAGCTATCCTAATAAATACAATTAACTACAGCTGATTAAATACAGTAACTCCAGCTGATTGAATTCAATTAGCTATCCCTTAATTTCCTCCCTTAATATCCGGGATTTCCAACACTCCCCCTCAAGCTGAGGCATAGATATTGATTATGCCCAGCTTGCTTGTTAATTCTTCAACCCGTGGTCTAGGAAGGCTCTTGGTAAGAAGATCAGCTACCTGCTGCTTTGTGGGCAGATATCTTAGACTAATAAACCCATTATCAACCTTTTCTTTAATGAAGTGTCTGTCAATCTCTACATGGTTAGTTCTGTCATGATGGACTGGATTGTGGGCTATGTTGACTGCTGCTTGGTTGTCACAATATAAGGTTATGGGTAGAGGTATAGGAACCCGAAGTTCCTTTAGTATTCTTTTTAGCCAAATACCCTCGCAAACCCCATGTGCTAAGGCCCGAAATTCTGCCTCTGCAGTACTTCTGGCTACAACAGCTTGCTTTTTACTTCTCCATGTCACTAGATTTCCCCACACATAAGTACAATAACCTGAAGTGGAGCGCCTATCAGTTACTGACCCTGCCCAATCTGCATCAGTGAATATTTCAACATGTTTCTGCCTTCCTTTTCTAAAATACAGTCCCTTCCCTGGAGTGCTCTTTAAGTACCTCAAAATTCTGTACACTGCATCCATGTGACCTTCCTTAGGAGAATGCATGAATTGGCTCACCACGCTTACTGCAAATGTAATGTCAGGCCGTGTGTGTGCAAGGTATATGAGTTTTCCCACAAGCCGTTGATACCTCCCTTTATCAGCATCTTTGCCATCCTCTTCTCCCCCTAACTTCTTATTAGGTTCCATAGGGGTGTCAGCTGGTTTACAGCCCATCATTCCAGTTTCTTGCAATAAATCCAGCACATATTTTCGCTGTGAGATTGAAATGCCAGTATGGTTCCTTGCTACCTCCATCCCTAGGAAGTATTTTAGAGGTCCTAGGTCTTTAAGCTCAAATATCTTGCTGAGATAATTCTTTAATGAACTGATTTCAGCTAGATCATTCCCTGTTATAATCATATCATCCACATACACAATGAGGATAGTAATCTTACCTCCTAATGAGTGCTTAAAGAACATGGTGTGATCGGTTTGAGCTTGGCAGTACCCTCTATTCTTCACAACCCTCACAAGTTTCTCAAACCATGCTCTTGGGGATTGTTTCAGCCCATAAAGAGCCTTTTTTAATCTGCAGACCTTCCCTTTTGGTCCCTCAAACCCGGGAGGTATATTCATGTAGACTTCCTCATTCAGCACTCCATTAAGAAAAGCATTCTTCACATCTAGCTGATGGAGAGGCCAGTCTAAGTTTGCTGCCAATGAAAACAGCACCCTCACTGTGTTGAGTTTTGCTACAGGTGCAAATGTCTCCTGGTAGTCAATGCCATAGGTTTGAGTGAATCCCCTTGCAACCAGTCTAGCTTTATACCTATCTATGCTGCCATCACCTTTATATTTAATAGTAAACAGCCATTTACATCCAACTGTCTTCTTACCAATAGGTAGGTCCCTGAATTCCCAAGTGCCATTTTTCTCAAGTGCCCTCATCTCTTCCAAAACAGCATGCTTCCATTCAGGTTTAGTGACTGCTTCATATATGTCTTTAGGAATTGCTGTCTTGGAGAGGTCAGTGGTGAAAGCATGAAAACTAGGAGATAGCTGTTCATATGACACAAATTTGGAAATAGGGTGTTTTGTACATGCCCTTACCCCTTTTCTGATTGCAATTGGAAAGTCTCCCAAGTTTTGGGGCAATTCGGTCAGCTGCTGCATGGCTGGTTGNTTTTTTTTGCTTAATTTCACACAATGGATGCCGATGAGATATTAACTTTTCCTTCATTTGTTGCATAATTTTTTCTTCTCTGTGGTTGCAACTTTCTATTTTTTCACCATAGTTGTGATCATCATTTGGTGTCCAAATTCAATTCAAGCACATAATTGCATCTAACCATAGTTGGACAAATTTTAAAAATTATAGAAGATGCACGCCTTCCTTACCATGTCTCTCTTGATTGAAGAGGGGAAAATGCTAAATTTCATTATCTGTGCAAACCAGTAGAAGGTAAAATAAATCATATACCTTAGATTTGTCATTTCGTATGATGAATAGACTTTTCTACTTTGGTTTTCCAAGAGAAAAAAGGTTCATGTGTCTCCCCCTCTTATTGTGCTTTCCCTGTCTCACATTTTTTATATTGTTGTGTGTTTTTCAATTATGATTCTTACTATGGTGTATACTTTTTTATTATCTATATCTATAATTTAGTTTTCTATTATCTATATTACTCTTTAACACATAAAATGTTGAGTTTTCCTATTTTGTTTATGTTGCAAGGACCATTTGGGTCATGATGGTTACAGTTCTCAAACTATAAGGTTCTTTATTTGACATTCAAAAGAAAAAATGAATTCCCTCTCTATATTTATAATTGTAGTCAACTAAATAATTGATTCTACTTGGTGAATCTTACCAAAAACCGAAACTAAATAAAAAGTTTGTATTTAAGCACATGGCTCCTTACTTTCATTTATTTCATAAAATAACAAATCATAACCAAAAGTGCACCATTTGAATTCAATGTAAGTTTATCACTTGTGAATTTTATTGTTATTTTTACTATTTATCTTGAAATTGAAGGTATATACTTTTTATTAGGTTCACATCTATATGTCATTTTATATATTATACTCGAGCAGTTTAAGGTTCTATATAATAGTTTATTTGTTCAATGGAATAAATATGAAAAATCCACCTATCTGTATGTCTGTCTCTATTTCAACATATATAATTTTGATTTGATGTGAAATGTGTTTTATTTAAATGTTAGGAATGATATCCGCTCCATATTTGTTTATATAATGGGGCATGTATTAAAGCCTTATATTTAGCTTGTGTTTTTTAGAGATGTTCATTAATCCGATTTATTTACCATCTACATAGAATTATCTAAAAAAATGACATGGAAAAAGAAACAAGAAAGTTGCAAGAGTCCAAGTGGCCATCATCCAATGACGAACAACCAATATGAAAAAAACAAGGCACTTAACCAATTAGGTAAAAATTCTTCCATATGTATATGTTTTCACCGTTTGATAAATACACTTATCTTCATATTAGTAATTTGATCGTACTTTTAAAATCAGATTGTTGAATTTGATATTTAGTATTGTTTAAACTATTTTTATCTGAAATATATGTATGATATTATCAGGATCGATTAATGAAGAATCAAGTATTTCTATAATGGGCAAGGAGAGTATAAGAGTGCCTTTTTGTGATATCAGTAATGGTAATTTCTATTCTATGTGCATTTAATTCTTCCAATTTTTATTTAGTTATTTTTATCAAACATGGTTTTATCATTGATTAAATACAGTTCTTACTCCAAGTCTGATTGATACACGACACCATGAATCAATATTAGGATCAAATAATACATCAATTGTGGTACCTCTACTAAACAAATTGCCCATGACTGTGTCTCCAATATTAAGAAGCATTGACACTCCTGTTGGTGGAGATATCCAGAGACCAGTGATAAAGAGAAAGTTTGTTGAGGTTATTACTGAATGTATTACACCATCAAAAACACAAGATAGGGGAAAAAAGGCGATGGATTCTTATCCTAACGATAATAATGTAATCTCTCATTCTCCTGCAAACCCCTTTTGTACCCCGAAGTTAAATCCGATACAGATAAACAGTGGTCAGCTTACACCATCACCTATTATTCCAAGTCAAATAAATCATATCAGACATGACAGATGTGCCAGAAATATTTCTTCCAATCAAATAAGGTATGTATCAAATTATTATTGTTTGTTCAACGTTTCAAATATACACTAATTTTATCAAAGTTTTGATTTGTTTATCTTTTAATTATCTAACTATCTACTAATATAAACTAATGAAAACTTTTATAAATAGTCTACAATATACTCCACGTGGAATAATGAGGTCTCAGACAAGCACACCTACATCAAATACCAATGTTGGTAATGTTTCAAACTTTGCATTTTGGAAAGGTTCTTATATAACATATTACTTTAGTCATTTACATTATCATTACAATCCATTTTTTTAAAACTATAGTAATGTGGAACGACCTTATATAATTGGCAGAAAATACCCCCTCACCATCGTGGGGAGATTATCTTCCTAAGGAAGCATTATCGTCAGTAGTAAGAGGAAACCATCAGAGGGGTCAACTAACAGGTGGTGTTATCTACTAATCAAATTTACACAGTTTAAATGATATACGTATGAACATTTTTTTATATATATATATATATATATATATATATATATATATATCCTTTTTACAGGAAAAAGTAAATCAATAACAAAGACAGCTTAAGCATATGGTGGTCGATATATGAGTAAAGGATGCATGATTCTACAATCATTTCAGATTAATAGACTAGAATTCGATGATACTGCTGATATAAGGAATGTGACAGAAAAAGATGTTCAAATATCAACCACAGATGCATCAATACGTGTCACCCAAATAGCTACTTAAGATAGTATGTTGTTGATATATATTCTATTTACGTTGAATGCCCTCATTGATGATCGAAGAAAAATATACTTTCATATGCAATATCAAAATTACACAGGTCTACCTACACCACAATTTTTTAAAGATTCACGAGCTTCAAGAATTATTATTATCAGACAAAAGCGTCAAAGATCTCATGACAAAGATAAGGGTTAGTATAAGTAAGACATGCGTACAATTTATATAGTTATCTTTTTTCGTATCTATAATATTTATTTAATGTGACTTAACGATATAGAAAATACACCCCCGTCTCATCATGGAAGTAGGATCATGCAAACGTTACAATCAAATGTGCCAAATTATCACAATACTGCTAATGTTGATAATTTAACACAAGTTGACAATCATGTTCAAATATCTACCACAGATGCAGCAACACGTGTCACCCAAACAGGTACCTAAGATAGTATGTTGTTGATATATATTATATTTACATTTAATGCCCTCATGATGATTGAAGAAAAATACACTTTCATATGCAAACTCAAAATTACACAGGTCTGCCTACACCACAAGTTTTTAAAGAATCATGAGCTTCAAGAATTAATATTATTAGGCAAAAGCGTCACAGATCTCATGACAAAGACAATAGTTAGTATGAGTAAGACATGCATACAAGTTATATATTTATATTTTTTCATATCTATAGTATTTATTTAATGTGACTTAACAATACAGAGAATACACCCCCGTATCATCATGGAAGTAAGATCATGCAATCGTTACAATCAAATGTACTAGATTATCACAATACTGCTAATGTTGAGAATTTAATAGAAGTTGGCAATCAAATGGACACCATTGACCAATCGATAGAGTTAACACAGACAAATACGTGTGATAATCTATGATAATCATGTATGCATTTTTATATTAGCTTAAATACGACGGTGTATAATATGATGTCATTTACAACAGATTTGATAGATGAAGAAATGGATGACATAGAAACTAATACAATGTATGAAAATCAGAACTGTAGCAATGATGATACACATCCAGGTATGAAATAAATACAGTATATTCTTAAACACCTCATTCTTACATACTGTACATAAATACTAATCATATAATTTTATCGTAATGACCAAATACACAAACTATCGCCTATTATGATATTGGAGATTCCACATGGAATTGTGAGTTTTGTGGCGCATTACATTGGCATAATGAAAGGTTAAAAAAATATAAGAGATCAAAGAAGCCTAAGTTCGGGATGTGTTGTCATCAGGGAAAAATTCAGTTGCCATTATTGGAAAATCCTCCCAGTACATTATTGAATTTGTTGGATGGTACTGATGGGAGAAGGAACAACTTTATTCAGAATATTCGGGCTTACAAAATGATGTTTTCTTTCACATCACTCGGTGGTAGAGTAGATAACTCATTAAATATGGAACGAGGAATCAAGATGTTCCGAATGGGTGGTTAGAATTTTCACTTACTAGGTAGCTTGCTTCCAAATGAAGGGTCAGACCCTAAATTTGCACATATGTATATTTATGATACAGAAAATGATGTATTTCATCATATACGAGCATACAGGTAAACTAAAGTGATTTGATATTCATTTATCTTAACTAATTGTCTTAAATTCGTTATTAGAGAATCTAACTTGCATAATATATCTATATTGTGAGGAGTATTCTATCCATACTAAATTATGTCATTGACTATATTCAATATTCAATATTTCATATTACTAAACAATCTGTATTTTTTTATGCAATCGATCCGAAGCAAGTGCTGATAAACTGGATCCTACTTTTGTCGAAAACTTAAAGAAAATGATTGACGAGCACAATGTCTTAGCAAAGGTATTCAGGAATGCAAGGGATCGTTATCAAAGCAACCCATTCACCAATGTAAGGATGAGGCTTATTGCTAAACATGAAGCTGATGGTAGGACATACAACAAGCCTACTTCAAATGAAGTTGCTGTACTAATAGTTGGAGATATTGATAGTCTTGAGAATAACAGAGATATTATAATAAAAGCTAAGTCCGGAGAACTACAAAGGATATGCAAAATTCATCATGCATATCTCGCATTACAGTATCCCCTATTATTTCTATATGCAGAAGATGGATATAGAGATGACATCATTTTGAGAAGATCAATTATAACTGAAACTGCCAAGAGGGTGAGAGTTTCAATGAGGGAATTCTTTGCATTTAGGCTCATGGAAAGAAACGATGAAGCTCACACGTTACTCTTATCAAGAAAATTATTTCAACAGTTTTTGGTTGATGCATTCACAATGGTTGAGTCATCTAGATTGAGATATATCAGGATGAGACCATACTAAGAGCAGAATTGTACAAAGGTCTCACTGAGTGTGTCTTGAGCGGGGATACTATTGGATCATTTGTGGGTAAACGTATAGTCTTGCCGTCTTCTTTTACTGGTGGAGTAAGGTATATGTTCCAGAATTACCAAGACTGCATGTCTATATGCCTTTGGGCTAGATATCCAGATTTATTTATCACATTTACATGTAATCTAGGATGGCTTGAGATACAACGTTACATTAAAGAAAGAGGTCTCGGTGCTGAAGACAAGCCTGACATTGTATCCAGAGTCTTTAAAATCAAACTGGACGAGCTTATTAGGAATTTAAAGCAAGGGGAATATTTTGGAAAGGTCAAATCAAGTATGTATATCCATTTTCTTAACTTATATACAAAAAGTCAGACAATTTTATGACTAGGAAAGTAATTGTATTCATTAATTGTTATATATATACTCTGTAATGTGTTATAATAATAATTTTTTTACAGTGGTATATACGATCGAATTTCAGAAGCATGGCTTGCCTCATGCTCATATATTGTTATTCTTGCACCCTGGTCATAAGCACCCCACCCCCGATGACATTGACAAAACAATATCTGCTGAGATCCCTAATAAAGAAGAAAATCCTAGATTATATGAAATTGTTAGGGATTGCATGATGCACGGTCATGTGGTGCTGCCAATGCTAAATCACCGTGTATGAGAGACGAAAAATGTACGAGACACTTTCCTAAGAAATTTGTAGATAGAACATCGATTTATAAGGATGGATACCCTTGCTACAGAAGGAAGGACGATGACAACTCCGTTGATAAGAATGATGTACTACTTGATAACAGGTAAGAGTAAATACCATTTATCTATCATATGTCATGTTGTTTATTTGATTCAGATAAGTTATAAATATAAACTGTATTTAGTTAATTATATATACATTTTTGAACAGGTTTGTTGTTCCGTATAACAAAGATGTCTTTCTGAAGTATGAGGCACACATTAATATTGAGTGGTGTAACCAATCGAGGGCAATTAAATATCTATTCAAATACATAAATAAGGGGTTCGATCGCATCACGGCTGCTTTTTACCAGTTAAATGAAAATAATTCACAGAATCATTTGGTGGATGAGATTAATATGTATTACGATTGCAGATTCATTTCTGCATGTGAGGCAGTGTGGAGGATATTTTCGTTTGACATTCACCACCGAGAGCCGCCGGTAGAAAGGCTATCATTTCATCTACCAGATGAGCAGTTTGTTGTCTTTCAGGAGAGTGAAAACCTTGATGATGTTGTGAACAGAACAAGTATGAAATTGACTAAATTTCTAACTTGGTTTGAGGCAAATAAGAAATATCCACATGCTAGATATCTGATATATGCTGAGTTCCCAAATTACTTTGTCTATAAACAACATACCAAAGAGTGGTTACCAAGGAAGAAAGGGTTTTCGGTTGGGAGATTATATTATGTTCCACTCGGGACTGGTGAGTTGTATTATATGAGGCTCTTGCTGAACATTCAAAAAGGATGCACAAGCTATAAAGACATTAGAACAATTAATGGGGTTGTCTATGCTACATTTAAAGCAGCATGTTATGCAATTGGTCTTCTTGATTATGATAATGAATTTACAGAAGGTATAAAGGAAGCTAGTGGATGGGGCACTGGCCATTACCTGAGGAGCTTATTCATCACGCTCCTACTATCAAATAGTATATGTAGGCCAGATCAAGTCTGGGAACAGACGTGGAAATTGATGTCTGATGATATCATTCATAGACGGCGCAGACTATTCAATAATCCAGGTAAAACTTATTATGTTATGAAATAAATATATTTGATGTCGATATGAATTTGCTAATATATATTCGACTTAAATAAGGATGCATTTTTTCAAAACCAAAATATTATCTAATAAAGTATGCAAATATAATTACTCTGACACCTAATTTTGTCACAGGGCTATCCATGAGTGACGATGAGGTTAAAGAACACACACTGGCAGAGATAGAGAAGTTGTTACGAAATTATAGCAAGAGCTTGCGTGACTATCCACCAATTCCATTGGCAAATGATTTTGGTGATTTATATGAAGATAATAGACTTATTCATTATGAGACTGCCTATGATAGGGATAAGCTAACACAAGAGCACATGAAATTATTCTCAAGTCTTACCGATGAGCAGAAGACTGTCTTTGCAAAAATCATGTCAGCTGTTTCTTCTAAGAATGGTGGTCAATTCTTTCTTTATGGTTATGGTGGAACCGGAAAAACATTTGTCTACAGAACACTAACTGCAGCTTTACGTTCTAATGGTAAGATAGTACTGACAGTCGCCTCAAGTGGTATTGCATCACTTCTCCTTCCTGGTGGTAGAACAGCACATTCCAGATTTTGTATCCTTCTGAATGTCAATGAGGATACATTTTGTAACATAAAACCAGGGACGCCCCTGTCAGAACTATTAGCTGCTACAAAGTTGATCATTTGGGATGAGGCCCCTATGACGCATAAACATTGTTTTGAGGCATTGGATAGAACCCTTAGAGATATATTGAAGCATATAGATACAGCAGCCGCAAAGACGCCATTTGGTGGTAAAGTTGTGGTACTAGGTGGGGACTTTAGACAAATACTCCCAGTTATACCCAGTGGAAGTAGACAAGATATTGTTGTTGCAACTATCAACTCTTCTTATCTATGGAAACATTTTCAGGTGCTAATCTCAGGTTGAAATTCATTATGTATAACATTAGTAGAGTATGACTATTCATATATTTTTTTCCCCAAATTTGTGCAGGTTTTAAACCTAACCAAAAACATGAGATTGGAAATAGGGTCTGTAGATCCCCACACAGTTGAGCTGAGAGAGTTCTCCAATTGGATATTGAAGGTTGGTGATGGTGAAGCAGGAGATACCAATGATGGTGAAGCTATTATTCAGATACCAGATGACCTATCCCTACGATGTAGCGGTGATCCAATTCATGATATTGTGGAGTCGACTTATCCTGGATTCCTAATAAAGATGCAAGATCTAACATACTGCCAAGAAAAAACTATACTAGCCCCTACATTGGAAGTGGTAAGAAAAATCAATGATTATATGGTTTCTTTATTGCCTGGTGATGAAAAGATTTATTTGAGTTCGGACAGTAGGTGCAAATCGTGGGGAAATGGACTAGATGATATTCATACACCCGAATTCCTAAATGGTATCACCTCATCCGGCCTTCCAAACCACAGGTTAGTACTAAAGCTGGGCGTACCTATCATGTTAATAAGGAACATAGATCAACGAAATAGATTGTGCAATGGAACAAGACTGATAATTACCTAACTTGGGAGATATGTGCTAGAAGGAAAAGTTATTTCTGGGAGTAACATTGGAGAAAAAGTGTTCATACCAAGGATGAACCTGACATCCTCTGACAAGAAAATGCCTTTTAAATTACAGAGAAGACAATTCACCCTACAAGTTTGCTTTGCTATGTCAATCAATAAAAGTCAAGGTCAAACCCTTTCGTATGTTGGATTATATCTACCAAAACCAATCTTCAGTCATGGACAACTATATGTAGCTTTCTCAAGGGTTCGAACAAGGAGCGGCCTCAAAGTTTTGGCAATCGATACAAATGGGAGTTCTACAACAAGGACTATAAATGTTGTCTACAAAAAAGTGTTCAACAAAATCACACAAAAATGTACACCATAACTTAATTAAATCATGCCCGTTAATACACATACAAACACAATATATTTGATATCATACATTATAATTTTACCAATATTGCAATTACAGTTTCAGAGCAAGTTCATGGGAACTACGACGTAGAAGCTAACAGCAACAATCCCAATTATACATTATATGTAATTACATTACAGTTTTCTCTTATTCTTGCATTAGTTTAATGCATTGTTAACTTACCTATGGATTCATGATTGATGCTTGGAATATATTGCATTATCATTCAAAGGATGAAATTCGCACTTTATATATTATATACGGTTGATTTATATAATTTATGATTCCATGATCACTAATAATTCATCTCACATCTACTTCTCGAGTCCCTCCCGCAGTGGCCCGCGCATCGCGCGGGAATAGTACTAGTACACTATAAAACACAATCAAACATAATAATGGACGTGCAATCATTTCTGCGGGTCACTATACTGCTATGTGACAAAATGCATTTATTATGGGTGGGTCCTATCCTAGCAAGGGTAGTACTACTTTTTCATTCAGTTTGATAAGTCTAGATAAAACTCGTTTTTTGTTATTGTTAAAATTTTAAAAAATTAAATTATTCAGTATTTATTAAAATAATTAATTTCTTGTAAAATTTAAATATGAAAAAATATTAAAAAGATGTAAAAAAACATATTTTGAGAGATTTTCAAATATGTTTATGACGGTTGACTCAAATAATATATTTGAATAAATTATTTATATAATTGAGACATTTTTTAAATTATTTATACAAAATAGATATTTTTAAATATTTTAATAATATTTCAATAAGAATTTAAATACGCTTTTGTTAAGAATAGGTCACACTTTTATCAAAATTAGGTCACGCTTTTGTGAAAAACGTGTTTTAAGAGAATATGTTTTTGCCAAAAATGTTTTCAAAGTGAACACACAACTCAAAAATGGTCACGCTTTTACCAAAATTGGGTCACACTTTTGCTAGAAGCTTGACTTAATTGAACACACTTTTAACAAAAACGTATTCTAAGGGAACACGAAACTCTTATTGAAATATTACTAAAATATTTAAAGTGTCCATTTTAAGTAAATAGTTTGACAAGTGCTCCATTTATGTAATTAGTTTGTCTAAATATATTATTTCAGTCAAATTGCTATTTATGACTTTCTTTTTAGCATCATTTTGTTTTTGTATTTTAAAAAAAAAAATTAATTATTTTAATATATACTAAATAATTTAATTTTTTAAATTTTTTATAATAACACTAAAATTACAAAATAATCTCACTTGAACCCCACTTAGAGTAGTGCTATTTTTCCAAAAATGAAAATGGTAGCTTTGTTGCCACCTTATTATGAAAGGCCTAGTACTTTCTATATGGTATTTGTTAAGTTAACTCAGTTAAATTATTCTATTGCAACAACACTACACGTCTTATTTCTTGAGAAGACAAGTTTATAACAAGTTAAATTTAAGATATTAATATTTTTAAATTAGTTACATATTTTAATTTAAAATATTTTTATATTTAAAAAATGCATTTTTCTTATAAAAATTATGAAAATATAAAATAAAAAGTCATGATTGATTCTAATTAAATATTTTTTCTATTTTGACCAGTTTTTATCATGTTTTATTAAAGTTAATCAATAAAAAAATCTAATATTACTTAAATCATCATTAAGATAGTTTTTACAAAGCATTTATTATTGACAATATATAAATCAAACCATTTTGTATAAACTTTAGACTTTATTAGTGTGCAAGATGAAAATTCTCAATGAATTTTGCAAAACCTTTTCTAGATATCTCATATTTAACTAAAGATTAAAAAAATATGAGGTTTTGCTAACAAGATGTAGTGCGAGTGTAATTTTTCTGAGTATATAAATACCGAAAGCCACCTTCCTCTTTATTCCATCTCACGATCTCAATCTCACTTTTCTCTTCCTTATTAGCTCTTGGCATTTTGCTGCTTCGTTGCTTCAACATGAAGCTTCATCTCCGAGTCCTACCCATGTTTTTTTATCTCACTGTGAGCTTCAACTTCCAGATTTTTTTTTTGTCAACTTCAGACCTTCGACTTCTTCATTTCCTTATTTGGAAAATTTCCATGTGGTTGCTGTCTTGCTGTTATTATAAACTAAACTATTGGATTTTGTATTGAAATGCAGCTTGCTCTGGTGGCAATCGATGCTGCTTTACCTCCTGAACTTTACTGGAATTCCATGCTTCCCAATACTACAATGCCAAAAGCCATCAAAGATCTACTAAGCGCTGGTTACTATAGAAATTTGAGAAAAATCTTATTTGCAATTTTAATAGTTATATTGAACAAATAACCGAGAGTCATAGATTCCAAGTTTTCTCACATAATTGGTTGAATTTGAATAGTATTTGTGATCACAGGAAACATGGGAAAGGCTATCTATGATGACCCAAAAGCTCTACTTTTTTTCTGGCGGGATGACCCAAACGTTCAACTTTTATTGTGGCGTGCCACAGCTAATCAACTGCATAATAACCTAAACTCTCCATTCCTTAGATGGCAGGATGCTGCTAATCAACTGCATGATGACCGAAACGCTCAACTCTTTATCTGGCGGCATGCTGCTATCACTGATCAACTGCATGATGATCCAAACCTTCAACTCTCTAACTGGCGGCATGCTGCTATCACTGATCAACTGCATGATGATCCAAACCTTCAACTCTCTAACTGGCGGCATGCTGCTAATCAACTACATGATGACTCAAAAGCTCAACTTCTTGTCTGGCAGCGTGATGCCGTTGAGACTCATTTGCGTGATGATTCTTGTAAGTTCATGTTCTTCTTTGAAAACGACTTGCATCCTGGAAAAAAATTGGAGATGCTCTTCACAAAGAGCCCATACTCCACCGCCCTCATTCCTCGTGAAGTTGCGGATACAATACCATTTTCATTAAAAAAATTGCCTGAGATATTGAAGATGTTTTCTATTGAACCTGGGTCCAAGGAAGCTAAGATAATAAAAGGTTCCATTAATCATTGTGAAAAACCTCCAACAACTAAAGGGGAGAAAAATCATTGTGCAACTTCATTGGAATCCATGGTTGATTACGTCACTTCCAAACTTGGGAAAAATGTGAAGTCCTACTCAACTGAGGTGGAGAAAGAAACCCAGTTGCAGACATATACAATAGCACCGGGAGTAAATAAGATATCAGATGAGGTGATGGCATGCCACCAGACACATTACCCATATGTTGTCTTTTATTGTCATAAACTAGGTGGGTCAACTAGGGCTTATTTTGTGCCCTTAGAAGGTTCTGATGGAACTAGAGTCAAAGCAACCGCTGTGTGCCACTCAGACACATCAGATTGGGCTGTAGACCATCTGGCCTTCCGAACACTCAAAATCAAGCCAGGAACTGCTCCAGTTTGCCACTTTAGTCCTGCAGATAATGTTATATGGATTCCCCAAAAGACTATTTAACTTAGTAGGCCCCTCTATCTTATCCTTAAATAAATATGCAGTTCAATAACACTAGTTATTGCATATTTGCCTATGATGTATGTGAATGAAAAGGCTGTTCTTAGCACTAGTTATTGCATATCGATTTGCCCACAATGTATGTGATCTATGTTGTAATCCATAATGGTGTTTTTGGTATATTTTCTGTAACAAAAATCAATATGTATGTGGCAAAATCTTAATTGGATAGAAGGAAGTGTAAGTCACATCAGTTGACTTCAGATTTTGCTACACAGACTGTGGGATATTGCATAAGAAAATTTGTACGCATACTGTTTCTTATGTTGCAAAATATGATAATACGTGTCTACTGGCTTTCTGTTTTTGCTAATCCATTGACTGCTTATTGAGTTATTGAATTTACTGTTTCCAATTTCCTACAAGTAGTGCAATCCAGTGAATGTCACAAACGTAACAAACTTCAATTATTTTATTGTTGAGTGGTGATGATAGAAATATTCAGCAACATCCAAGAGGTGAATATATATAACAAACTTCAATTATTATTTCATGCTCACACTTTGCTGAACGTATGCAAGTGTGGAACTGTAGATCTGTGTGTTATGTAATTAAGGAAAACTTGGAAGCATAGGGCAAAGCCAGGGATGAGCGAAGACAAAATAATAACTTGAGATCCCTTCCAGCAGTCTCATCAGATAAAGAGTAAGAGAGATTGAGGATGACAATCAATGCTGTGATGAGTTTGTGGGAGAATATGTAACATCAAATGCAGAAGCAAAACGAAGAAAACTTGGATAAAATTCCTTCTCAGTAAGTCATCACATCTACCCTGCTTTTATCTACCTGAATTTGCAATATCTTTTGAATGCTTTCTTATGTTTAGGGTGTAGCTTAGCAATCACATTAGTATTTTACATCTTTATCTCTCCAAAAAGATAATTTTGATAAAACACTTATATTCTTTATATATACTATACTAGAAAAAGAAAATGAATATCATTTTAATTTAAAAGCATATATAGGCCCACTTCCATCTTATTTTTAAGCATTTTTTTTCATTTAAAATATGAGAATAATGATAAGTTGCCATTATATATTAAAAGGTTATTTGTAAGATAAAAGAAAAAAAAAAAGGAATGACATGCATGTATATATGTGGATATAATTATTCTAGTAATATATGTAGGGTTACCAAAATAATACTTTTTTATAAAATAAATACGAAAATAGGTTACTTTTCAAAATATTTATCAAGATGTGTCTTTTTTTTATGTCTAATATTCAAATATGCGTTTTTCTAAAGAAAACGCGTATTTGAATATGCGTTTTCCTTAAAAAAAAAACGCGTATTTGAAAAACGCATATTTGAATGTGCGTTTTCCTTAGAAAAATGCATATTTGAATATTAGGCACAAAACTTTTTACGCTTTCCCTTCACCCCTTCCCAAACCTTAAACCCCACATCCTCAACCTCAAATATTAAATCCTTAATCTTAAACTCAAATTTTAAACCCCAAACCCCAAACTCAAAAATAAAACTCCAAATCTTAAATTTAAAACCTTAACCCCAAATCCTTAAACCACAAACTCCGAACTCTAAACCCATATCCTAAATCCTAAACTCAAAAAAAACTTCAAACCTTAAACTCTTAACCCTAAACCCCAAACAAAAAAAACTCTAACTCTTAAATTTCAAACCTTAAATCCTAAACTCATAATCCAAATCCCTAAACCCTAAAATCAAAACTAAAAATCCAACCCTAAACCTCACATCTTCAACCCCAAATCTCAAACCTTTAATCTTAAATCTAAATCACAAACCCCAACTCCTAACCCTAAACCCAAATCCCTAAACTCGAATGTTGTTTTAACTCCCGAAATGATGGAATTTGGCTAAAATCACGCGACGTGCTGGGCAAAGCTCGCATTTTGCTTAGAAGGCCGTTTCCATTTGGAAAAGTGTACTCTTGTCAAAAACAGACATTGTTGACTTTTCTGGTCAACTTTGGGTGTTCCATTTATGCAATGAATTTTCACTTCTTTTACACTAAATCATGGCAGAAATGGAGCACAAATCGAGCATCGTATCACTTGATTTTAGGCAAATTTCATCGTTTCAAGAGTCAAAACGGCATTTGGGTTTAGGGATTTGAGTTTAGGGTTAGGAGTTAAGGTTTGGGATTTGGATTAAGGGTTTGAGATTTAGGGTTGAAGATGTGGGATTTAGGGTTGAATTTTTATTTTTGACTTTAGGGTTTAGGGATTTGGATTATGGGTTTAGGATTTAGGGTTTGAAATTTAAGAGTTAGAGTTTTTTTTTGGTTTGGGGTTTAGGGCTATGAGTTTAAGATTTGAAGTTTTTTTTAGTTTAGGGTTTAAGGTATGGGTTTAGAGTTTGTGGTTTGTGGTTTGTGGTTTTGAATTTAGGATTTTGAGTTTGGGGTTAAAGTTTTGAATTTAGGATTTTGAGTTTGGGGTTTAGGGTTAAGAATTTGGGGTTTGAAATTTGAGTTTAAGATTAAGGGTTTAATATTTAAGGTTGAGGATGTGAGATTTAGGGTTTAGAAAGGGGTGAAAGGGAAGCATTAAGGGTTTTGTGCCTAATATTCAAATATGCGTTTTTCTAAGGAAAACGCATATTTGAATATTAGACATAAAAAAATAGACCCATTTTGGTAAATATTTTGAAAAGTAACCTATTTTCATATTTATTTTATAAAAAAGTATTATTTTGGTAAAAAAGCCAATATATGTATGTAGAAATTTTTAAAAAATATTAAGCAAGTCGAGAGTATATATATATATATATATAGATGTTCAAATTTTTTCCATCAACTAGTTCATACACATACTTGTGTTTTGCCCATGCAATGAACAGGGTTTCCTTTAATGTTTTTGGAGAACAAAAACAAAGTTTATGAAAATATTATTGTAGAACAGTTTTAATATTATAGGTTCATATTCTGATAAATTAATAATACATAGAATCTATATAACTATAAATATTTCTAAAACGTATATTTAAGCTTCATATGTTGTATAGGCTGAAGTTGTTTTCTTTTTTATCCTTTTCCTAATAGTTGGCTAATTTCTTCTTAGTTGCTTGAATCTTGGATTCATCATCACCTCAATTAAAATTTTTCATCGTTTGTGTATTTTAATAGGATATGTGTATTCTCATTAAAGTCAACCTTTGAAAGTTATTATTTGGGAGAATTATTCTAAATTTCCAAACCTTAAAACAAAATACCATGGACTGCAAGAGGGAAAAAAAAATTTAAGTGGTGCTTGACCTATCTCGATCAAAATACTCCATTAAACCTACGTGGTTATTCTCTCTATATTTGAATATGATAATTACATATATACTATATAAAATATAACCACACAAGATAGAGAATATTTTATATATAATAACCATATACGTCAAGCCCTTGTTTGAAAATTTTATCCCTTTCACATTTCACTCCAAGGTTTTTTTTTTTTGTAGCTAAGGTTTAAAAGAATATAGTATGCCTTATTTTATCTTGGTAAAACTATTCTTCGTTCTAAAATCAAGGAGAAAAGACACTTAAGTGCTAAAGAAATTGGAGTTCCAATTAAATAATTGCCACATAGCAAAAACAACTAAAGCACCCTTCAATACTATGTGGTTATTATATATATATATATATATATATTTATTTTGTTTATATTTAAACATAATAATCACATACCAAAGAAAATAATCATATATTTTATACATAATAACCACATATATAAGAATAATATCGACATAGCATCAAGGGGTATTTTAGTCATTTAATCCTTGTTGCAACACTTACTTAAAACTTCAATTTCCTTAACACTTAAATGCCTTTTTTTTATTTTTAAATAGTGAAACTTGAGAATACTTTTCATTTTTATTCTTTAACGTTCCAGATTCCTTACAATTTAAATCATAAAGTTTCTGCCATATATTCTAAAGCAAAAGCGCTTAACACAAGCACAAAATTTCCTCACCATTTTCCCTCTCTTTTTTGGTGAACAAGACAAGAAACTTCCCTCTATTTCGAAGTTGTTTACTCAAGAACTAACACGCAAATTTCAAAGTTGTTCTACTCAAGTTGTTTACTTAAGCTTCCTAGTAATTAAATCGGTGTATTTATTTGGAAGACTCTTTGTGGTGCTATTATTGGTTTAAATTTCATTAAGTTCGGTGAGATGAAATTTTAGAAGGGACATGTTTTTTTTTTTTGGCACTTTTGGTAATAACTCTGAATTTAAACATATAACTCACAAACCTTGAAAACAACTTCAGAATTACTCAACTATAAATTATTTGGTCAGAATGAATATATTACCCCTATATTATGTAGCCTCCATGAACAAAAACAAAAACAAAATGATATAGTTGCACCTATTGAACCAAGTGTAAGGTGGGTAGGCATCATGAGGAAACATTTTATGCAGGTGTTTGTTGAATGCCTATAAGGCTCAATGTGTACGGTTTTAGTCTAAATTGATGCTTTGATCTACGTACCTCGTTGGATACTTTTTCTTGGAGGAATTGATGGAACAGTCTCTCCTCCTTTCTTCATCATTCTAGGCATCAAAATGAGCTTTTGTGCTTTGGCGGATATGGAAAGAGCACAATAATAAGGTTTTCCATAACAAAGATTGTGAGGTTTAAGAAATTATTTATTTGATCAATTCTCACTATTCAAAAGTTAGATTCTTTGTAATGGTTGATAATAAGACCATTTTTGTCTCTAGATTTTATCCTTTCTTTATAGGTTAGTGATGTTGGGTCATTCCCAAGTTAGTTTGCTTTTTTGGTAGTTTCTCAATGTGATGTTAATGATGTATGTGGATTTTTATTGGTGTTTGTTGAGTTACATTTGGCATTTATAATGGAGTAATGTTATCCCTATTCAGTTGGGTAAATTTTAGTATGACTCACTTAATAATTTTAGTATTTTTATCAAATAATTAAGTCACACATAATACAATATAAAAAAGCATGTCAAACTCAATTTTTTGGTAAAAGTTAAATTTTTTATTTGACATATTTTCTTATATCTTGTTATTCATGTACTTTATAACATATAGGTTCTTTCATAAATTATATAACTTTTTCTTCCATGAGCATTCCATGCCTAAACTATTTTGCATATTTGGAAAGGTTGTGACAGAGGATTGTAGAGGGGTCTCATGGTAACTCCAAGGAATTTAGAAATGAAAGCACAATGAAGTTATCATGGCCACTCGTTCATTCAATGCAAGTTGAAGATGTGCAGTGTGGGATAGCAATTCTTGAAATATAACTCCAATATTCAGACCCTTTTTGTACTATTGAGCAGTGGACAACTTTTGTGTTATAGGCCGAAGAAGTTTTCTTTTTCATCTTTTTCCTAATAGCTAGCTAATTTCTTCTTAATTGCTTAAGCCTTGGATTCACCATGACCTCAATGAAAATTTTTCATCGCTTTTGTGTTTTAATAAGATATGTGTATTCTCGTAAGATGAATAATTTCCCAATACATAGGTGACGTTGATTTGATGAAACAACAGTTGAATTTTTTGAAGGAAGTTTAATATCTCAAGTCTTTGGCTCTTAACTAGTGAAATGGAATGGAAAGTGTTGCCAAGCATGTTATGAATAATGTGCTGCATCTGTTTCTTGGAAAGCTACAAAGACTATGGCTTCTTGAGTTTTAGAGTGTGTTTGGATGGAGAAGCATTTGATTAATATTTTCTCTGTAAACTCCCATTGCAGGAACCCTATTCCTCATCAACCATTTAAATTTACTTCAAGAGAATTCATCACATACTCTTCTATTAGATGAGAAATGCAAGTTCACCATGGAAGAAAAGAAAACAGCCAACCTCGTGTGAAGCTATGGGGATTTGAAGCACGCCACTCTATAATGATTATATAATCTGAAACCACAATATTGTAAAAATTCCAATGCAAGTGTACGTTGTCGTTTGCAAGTAATAAAATGAGATAAATTTATCGTTCCCACGAGGACTAATGTACCAACTACCGAAAGAGGGTTAACCTTAACTTTATCTAATCAATCGATAAGGAGATATTTCAATAAAACAACTGAAAATAGAATTAAAACAATGTAAACCAAAAAAATAGCAAATCAAACCAGAAAAAATGATAGATTCAGCAAGAGAGAAACACCTAGGGTTCCGATTTCACCATAATTACTCCCAGCTTTCATTCCATATTCCATTAACTCCAATTTATCTTCCTATTTGCTAATCAAGATTCCCTAATTCATTCATTAGCCTCTCCCAAGGTCTAGTGTAAATATTCATTAATTACTAACCCTGTATATCCCTATACGAGTTACAATAATTACAAATTCATTTAGTTTTGTGGATTTTTTTAACTAATTACATAAGCCATGGAGGTATATTCATATCCTCCATGTAACTCATGACATTTACCCCAAGGAACTTTACACACAACTCTCCTTCCGGTCTCATTGTGATTAACAATTCATCTAATTATTGGCCAGACAATCAGAAGCATTAAGAGAAGAGATAAACGCTCAAATTGAAGAGATAAATAATGGAATTAACTTCATATGAAACTACAGCTGGTCCTAATTAGGCTACATCGTATCCCTAGATAAGAGAATTAGTTCATACTAGAAGAAGAGAACAAGAAAGAATAAAGTTTAGACATGATTCAAAGTTAAAAGAGGAAAAACTCTGGTTTGAAGTTCGAATCAGCTTCGCATCTCCTTCCTTCAATCCTTGTTTTGCCTCCTTTGTGCCTCCAAAAGTGTCTAAGAATGAACTCCTTTCTATTTTCCTAGATATCCTATTTATACTACTAAAGAAAAGCCCTAAAACTAGAGAAATAGAGTGATGTGTATCAGTAGTCCGCGCACGAGCGCTGCGGCACTGGAAACATTGCCTGAATTGCTATTGTGGCCGCTACAGTGCTGGGAACTGGCGCTGGGTTGCTGGAAGACTGGCGCTGCGGCGCTAGCTTGCTAGAAGACTGGCGCTGTAGCGCTGAATCACGGGCGCTGCAATGCTGGTTTGCTGTCTAGTTCATGCATCCTGATGCTCCAAGGGCTGCGGCGCTGGATTTCAAGGGCTGCAGCACTGGTTTTTTGTCCAAATCCTCCCTTTACCTCATTCCCTCACTTTAGTCCATGAGTTCTGCAATTTAACATAAAACTTACAATAAGTGGCTATCATTCCTCAAAAACCAACCAAATACTTTGCAAAAAGACATCTAAAGAGTAAGTATAAAACTCACTCAACAAATACCCCCAAACTTAACATTTGCTAGTCCTCGAGCAAAGAAAATAAATTCTGATTTAGGAATTCACGAAGAAATGTAAACTTTTCTTACTCTCCATACAGGCCTCAGAGAATTTAATTGACCACAACTTTTAGAAAATTGTCAAGATGACATGCATGTATCTGATTTCGACCAATAGCTACTCTCTTTAAACTGGAATTTTGTGTGTGTGTGGAAGTAGCCTTGCTTACTCTACTCTTTCTATTTAAATCAGATTATGCAAACTCATAGCAGTGTTAGTCTCTACTTTAATTTCTTTGGAGCACCATATGCTTGCTTTTCATGCCAATCTCCACTAATGTAGGCTAAACAACATAGAGGATCAATAGGACTTTTGTTTGGTCTGTAATGTGGCTGGGTGAAGGGTAAGATAAAAGATGACAGAATGGCTTAGTTCACTCATCCCATTTTTTTTTTTTTCAGTTAGAGCAAGATTCACGAGCTAACATTTTTCTTTCTTTCACTTCTAACTCCCCCAAACTTATTTTCATTTCTATTTTTTATATCCACCAACAATTTGCATTCACTTTGGGTTACTACATCCTGAGCTTTGTGCTTTTATGAGATTTCTTTCCTTTTTCATTGCACATTTCATTTCTTGTACAACAGCATTGTAACTCATTGACTTTGGTGGTATATTGCTATTTTTCTTTTCTTTTCTCACTCATTCTTTTCAAAATTCTTAGCTCTAGATGCTCTTTTAACTGAAGAAATGCTTTGAGTAAAGGGTACAGAAAAAGATTCATCCAAATGTTAAGGTAAATAAGGGTGATAAAGAAAAGGCTACTTTAAGCTCAATGGGGGTGTGCTAGGGATTTAATCATCATTCACAAGGTTAGCTAGAAAGGTCCAAACTGAGCAAATATGGCCTAAATCATATCCCTAACATTGTGTAGCCTAGGATTTCGCCTCGACTGACAATCAAGCAAGTTCTAGTGTTCAAGAGACTTTGAAAAAAAATTCAGTTCACATAATCGTCATTAAACAATGTCAACTTCAAGCAAGCAAAGCTATGTGCTTCGTGATTCACAGAGATTCAGTCAAACAAGAGTAAGCTTTGGAGTTCTCAGACACACTGACATCTATCATTTTTCTAGAGATGTGATCAATAGAAAACAGTTTTATCATAGGCCCTAGGTTTTCAGAATTTTTTTTTTTTAATTAACATCTTAAGATCAGGAAATAAAAATGCATACATAAACATTCTGAATACCTTAAAGTCTAAAGGGATAAAAAAATCCCAATACCCCCAAACTTAAATACAACATTGTCCCCAATGTTCAAAATAACTAAAAAAAGAGGGTGAGTGAGACTTCTCTGAAGTAACGGTGGGTCATGTGGCATGATCGCCATCCTTCTGCGAAGCTGGAGGTGTTGGATCTGATGACATGGTGGGAATGGGCCCAAGGGCGAGTGTGCACTGCCTCATCAACTGGTTCAGTGCATGGGTCTGTGACTGCATGAAACTGTCGACCCGATCCTGGAAAGCTTGCTGCTGAGTGAGAGTGCCTTGAATGGCAGCAAGTGTAGTGTGGATGCCATGAATGTCTACCTCGATCCGATCAAACCTCTCAACGGCAGTAATGAGTCGGCGTTGCAGAAGAGGTTGTGAGGAACTGGCCGGCTCTATGGAGAAAGATCTCCAAGTCTTGAAAGCATAAAGGATGTTATCATCGAGAGCGCGCTGAAGGGCACAAAGTTCTTCATCAGCGCTCCATTGAACTCCTACCTATTTACAGAGTTCGGTGATCAAAGATGGATGAGCTAAACCACCGGTAGTAGCCCCACGGGTGATGTCAAGGATGTTGTCATGAATAATATGGCCCATATCAAGGGGTAAATCAGCTACTATGGCATAGAGCAGGATGGCACAATCAATCACCACGTCACTGAGATGGCCGACAGGGAGAAGTTTCGCTGAGAGAAACTGAAGCCAAGCTTTGCCTACTGTATCGAGTGTGTCCTGGCGGAAGGAAAGGGCGCGGTCACCAGACATTTTCCATTCGGTGCCAGGGCGGCAGAGAAGGCGCGTGATCTCGTCCTCATCACAGTCGTCGGTCTCAACAAGGGCACGATAAGCATCGTCCTTAACGGGTGGTAGCTGATAAATGCGGTTGATGGCCACCCGGCTAAAAGGCGCGAGTTTGACGCGCACAAACATTTTGTCTTGGTTACGCTCGGGGGCGTTAGCATAGAATTTGCGCACCACAGCGACCACAGCAGCATCAGGCTGTTTAACAAAATGCATCCAACGTCGCTGCGCAATCTTCCGGTAAATGCCAACATAATCACCGGTAGGAGAGAGCTGGATGCCCCGCTCTGGGACTATGGAGCGCCGAGCTACGAAAACTTGATACCTTTGGAATGCCTCTGGACTGACGAACCGATGTTTGTCAAAAGTTTGTGGTGCCGAGGAGGTGGTCCCGCAAGTGGTCTTTTGCCTCTTTGTGGACATGATTGTTAAGGACAAGTAGCTTGATTGGATGAAAAAAATCCAAAACCCCTCTTGTATATATGGAACTCGGTGTGCTTGACTGAGAGTGAAATGTGAGAGAATTTTAAAAGTGAAGAAATGTGGGTAGTGAGCAAAGAGGGCTGAAATTGAGTGATGAGTGGGTGTATGTGTGATTTAGCACAAAAAATTTTGATGGGTAGGTGATTTTGTATGTGGGTTAGAGGGAAAAATACGAAAAATAAGAGAGAGAGAGAGAGAGAGGAAGATATGCGTGCGTGTACAAAACAATTGTGCTAAATGTGCGTTGGGTGGGTGGGAGTAAGTGTTTGTGAGATGGAGGGAGAACTTGGTAGATTGATGAAGGAGGAGGAGTGCGTAAGGAAGAGAGGGAAGGTGATAGGTGTGCGTGGGTGAAAACAAAAAGATATACTAACCCCTTTAGGCCCAAAATGTGTCATGTGAGACTTAATGAAACTTGGCGACACAAGTGCGGGCGCCGCAGCGCTGAGTCTCGGCCAGCTTGGGGTGTCGAGCTCTGCAGCGCTATCTGACGGGCGCCACAACGCCTAGGCTCTGGATCAACACTTCTTGGAGGCTTTTCAAGCTCCATAGCGTCAAATTAAGAGAGCTGCAGCTCTTTCTCTCTGTCCAAGCTGGTATGTTAGGACATTTTCACACTCATTGATCCCCATTAAGCATCTTTTGGGCAAAATTGGAATTGGTACCTTGCAAGATAACGAGAAACCAAACATTAAACACGACACTACATATTTTGAAATTAAAATAAATGAAATTTTAAACCAAAATGCAAGAAAAAGAGTGCTAAAAACACTTGAGTTGCCTCCCAATAAGCGCTAATTTTATAGTCTTTAGCTAGACTGTCTCGAAAGGATCACTTGGATTCTTCAAGGGTGATGGAAGATTTGGGGAAATCTTTCACACCATCAATGTAGTTCTTGAGTCGCTGACCATTAACTTTAAATTTTCTGTCCATACTTTGAATTTCCACAGCTCCATGTGGGAATACTTGAACCACAGTAAAATGTCTTGACCACCTAGATCTTAGTTTTCTAGGGAAAAGCCTCAAACGCGAGTTGAAAATGAAGACTTGTTGACCAGGGGCAAAGTCACGATGCACAATATGCTAGTCATGCCATTTCTTTGCCTGCTCTTTATAAATCTTGGCATTCTCGTAAGCCCCATGTCGAAACTCATCTATTTTATTTAGTTTAAGACAACGCTTTTCACCCGCAACTTGAAGATCAAAATTTATCTTTTTGGTGGCCCAGTAAGCATGATGTTCTAACTCAACAAGCAGATGGCAAGCCTTACCAAACACCAGCCGGTATGGGGACATACCAATCGGTATCTTAAAAGCCGTGCGATACGCCCAGAGTGCATCATCAAGTTTTTTGGACCAATCCTTTCTGTTGGCATTCACTGTCTTTTCTAGGATCCACTTCAACTCCCTATTTGAAATCTCCACTTGACCCCTTGTTTGAAGATGATAAAGAGTGGCTACCTTATGCTTAACCCCATACTTGGCCAATAAAGTCTCGAACTGCTTATTACAAAAATGCTTCCCCCCATTACTGATGATTGTTCTCGAGGTTCCGAACCAAGTAAGAATATTCTTTCGGAGGAAGTTCACTACCACTCAAGAATCATTGGTGGGTAATGTAGAAGCCTCAACCCATTTGGAGATGTAGTCAACCGCTGCTAGGATGTATTGGTTATTGAAGGAGGATGGGAAGGGTCCCATGAAGTCGATGCCCCATACATCGAAAAGTTCTACTTCCAGGATAATGGTCAAGGGCATCTCATAACGGTTAGAAATATTCCCCGTCCGTTGGCATCTGTCACAAGAGGACACAAAGGCATGAGCATCTTTGAACAATGTGGGCCAATAGAATCCCGACTGAAGAACTTTGGCAGCAGTACGATTAGCTCCAAAATGACCCCCATACTCTGAAGAATGGCAATGATGAAGAATATGATCCATCTCTGCTTCAGGAACACACTTTCTGATGATCTGATAAGAACAATGTTTGTATAGAAATGGGTCATCCCACAAATAATGGTTCACATCAGAGTAAAACTTCTTTCGCTGGTGACTAGTCTGCTCTGGTGGAAGTGTCTTGGTTGCTAGAAAATTTGTAAAATCTGCAAACCAAAGGGATTGTCCAGCTTGGATACGATAGAGCTGCTCATCAGGGAATGCATCATCAATTTGGGGAGGGGAAGGTTCCTGCTGCTCATGTGGTTCTAACCGAGACAGGTGATCTGCCACCACATTCTCTTTGTCTTTTTTATCTTTAATTTCAAGGTCAAACTCCTGAAGTAGAAATACCCATCGAATGAGCCTGGGTTTTACATCTTTCTTCTCAATCAAGTACTTAATAGCCGAGTGGTCAGTAAAGACTATCGTTTTGGTGCCAATCAAGTACGGCCTGAACTTATCAAAGGCAAAAACCACAGCCAATAGCTCATTTTCAATGGTGGCATAGTTCATTTGTGCAGGATTTAGAGTGCGACTTGCATAGTAGATGGCATGAAAATGCTTATCCCGACTCTGTCCCAAAACAGCTCCGATTGTAAAATCGCTGGCATCACACATCAGTTCGAAGGAAAGATCCCAATCTGGAGCTACAATAATAGGGGCAGAGATCAAGGTTTTTTTCAAAACCTCAAATGCCACTAAGCAATCTGCATCAAATAGGAAGGGAACCTCCTTAAGAAGTAAATTACATAGGGGTTTTGTGATCTTGGAGAAATCCTTAATAAATCGCCTGTAGAAGCCAGCATGCCCCAGAAAACTTCGCACACCTTTCACCAAGGTAGGAGGAGGTAATTTTTTAATTGTGGCAATCTTCGCTCTATCCACTTCAACACCAGCAGCAGAGACTTTGTGGCCCAAAATGATGTCCTCTGTCACCATGAAGTGACATTTCTCCCAGTTTAGCACCAGATTTGTTTCCTCACACCTTTTGAGAACTGATGAGAAATTGACCAAACAAGTGTCAAAAGACTCCCCAAAGACGGAGAAGTCATCCATGAAAACCAAGGTTTTAAAAACCGGACCGGTGAGTGAACCGGTTTGGCCAAAAATACCAGTCGGACCGGTCAGACCAGTTGGACTGCTCGGTCGGACAGGTATAACCGAAGCTTTTTTTCAAAATTAAAGATTCAAAAAGAAAACATGAAAGATAAAGAATAAATCATTAAACTCAACTCATAAGGAAAAATCTCAAACTTAAAAATTAAAATACATAGTCTTAAAACCATCAAAACCAAATACATAAGTAAAATACACATGGAAGATTCATTCCCCATGAAAAACCAAATAGCATAAAACAACATAGTAACCCGCAAGGAGGAAAGAACAGAAAAACCAAATATATCAACATTCATTCCAAGGTTGTATTTGTTCATGTGTACAAATGGAAGATGTTCTATGGAAACGCATTCCAATAATTAGGAGCCACATGTTGAACTCAAGTCATCAATCATACTAAAAAGGATGCCATTCATTAGTTACTTTATTACTTGAAGCAATTAAACCATAGTCACCCAATCAAGTAATCACAACGGAACTAAAATCTAAAGATACATGCAACAATACTATAAGCAATCAAAATATCAAATTAACAAGCCACATGAACAGTTTAGGAAATTATCTCCCTATTGTCACTAAGCCTTTGAATACCAGACATTTAAATCCAACAATACACAAACTATAAGCACAGCTCAACATATATAAATAGACCCAGAAATCACCCTTAGCAAATCAACATAAATCCCCATGAAAACAATCTCCAAGAAAGATCAATGAACCATAGTCACCCACATCTTAAAACGCCAACACAGTACTCAAATGCCTTCATACCATTGCTGAACATTCAACTCCATGGCTTAAATGAATTACCCAAGCAGTAACCATTGCTGAATCAAAACTTAAAAAATAGGACAGTTTAGGATGTTAGCATGTAATTTTTCCTTGCTTTGATTACAACTAGAAAATGAGCAAAGCATCTGTTATCTAGATTCCACAAGTGACTATTGTATTTTCCTGAAAAATTTCTAGATTTATCAGACTGAATTGCATAAGAGTATGAATAGCAAGGTTTTCGGCAAATGCTGAAATGATTTCTTAAAGCCAACAAAGAAATCAATTTCCACAAGTGACTGGCTCTCTTACTTTCTCCCTCTCCTCGACCAATTTCCAAGAGTTACTGTTCACAACCCCACCATTTTCAGCAACAAAAAAAAAACCCATCATTTTATCTAGCAAAAGAGAGAAGTAGATTTCTGGAACCCCAAAATTTTCGACAACAGAAAAAAAAAAAAAAAAAAAAAAAAAAAAAAAAAAAAAAAAAAAAAAAAACACAGACACACACACCAAATCAAGTTCTACTCCTTCTTACCGAGTAAAGATTGAGATGGGCAAGAACAAATGTCTGGAATCTGCAAATATCTAGCAAAAAAGAGATGATTGCATGAAGAACTTCAATGGAAATCATCAACTATGAACATCCCCACCATAAATTGACTGCATGAAATGAGGGAGAGTGTCTTGGTTAGGATTTCAGAAGGGATTTGGGGAAATAGAAGCTGAAACTCGAGGAGAGGGAGAAAGGAGGTTGGGTAATTGAAAACAGGTGCCAAAACGACACCGTTTTAGGGAAAAACTAAAAAAAAAAAAAAAAAAAAGGAGTTTTGTGAACCGGCCGGTTATTGAAAACTGGTACCGGTTTTTCCGGTTCGCACCGGTTCATACCAATTTTCATCGGTTTAACCGCCTCACCGGTTTTACCTTTTGAACCGAATCAGAATTCAAACCGGGTACCGGTCCGACCGGTTGAACCGGCCGGTCCGGTCCGGTTTTTAAAACCTTGATGAAAACCTTAATGAAGCGTTCCACCATATCAGAAAATATCGTCATCATGCACCGCTGAAAAGTGGTCGGTGCGTTGCATAACCCAAAAGGCATGCGCCGGAAAGCGAAAGTACCATAAAGGCAGGTGAAGGTAGTCTTCTCTTGGTCTTCAAGTGCGATGGAGATTTGATTATGGCCCGAATACCCATCCAAGAAGCAATAGTAAGGATGCCCAACTAGCCGATCGAGCATATGATCGATGAAAGGAAGAGGAAAATGGTCCTTTTGAGTGGCTGTGTTGAGCTTCCTGTAGTCGATACATACTCGCCACCCTGTCACCGTCCTTGTGGGGATTAACTCATCTTTCTCATTTTTTATCACTGTCATCCCACCTTTCTTGGGAACCACTTGCACAGGACTGACCCATGCACTGTCGGAGATAGGATAGATGATCCCTGCGTCCAGAAGCTTCAGTACCTCTGCTCTCACTACCTCTTTCATGTTAGGGTTCAATCGGCGTTGGTGTTCCACAAACGGTCGGTAGCTATCCTCCATCAGAATCTTATGCATGCACAAAGAATGGCTTATACCTCTGATATCAGCAATGGACCACCCGATGGCGGTCTTGTGCTCCCGAAGCATTCTCAATAGCTTATCTTCTTGATCGGTCGTCAAAGAAGCAGAAAGAATGACTAGCAGAGTATATGAGTCTCCCAGAAATCTATACTTCAAATGCCCAGGTAACTGTTTGAGCTCTAAAGTCAGTGGCTTGTGAATGGATGACACTAGTCTACTGGCCCCTTTCCCTAGCTCTTCAAAGGGACGGTGGATAAAAATAGGAGCTGTGGCTTCAAGTTGACTCACAACCGTTCGAATCTCTGGATCATCAGGATGAGAACTCCCAAGCAAGCATGCCTCAAGCGGTTCTATAAGACTTGTCGCTCTAACAAAATCTCTGGTGTACTCATCAATGGTGTCAAGTCTGAAGCAGCTATCACCATCCAAGGGGTACTTCATGGCTTTGAAGACATTGAATGTTACTTCCTCATCTTGTACCCGCAAAATTAACTGTCATTTTTGTACGTCAATCAGAGTCCTTCCAGTAGCTAAGAATGGTCGACCAAGAATAATTAGAATTTCTTGGTCTTCCTCCATATCCAGAATAATAAAGTCAGCAGGGAAGATGAACTTATCCACCTTGACTAGCACATCTTCAATGATACCCCTAGGGTATTTGATTGATCGATCCGCTAACTGCAATGAGACTGTCGTAGGTTTCGCTTCTCCAAGACCCAATTTTCTGTAAATAGACAAGGACATCAAATTAATACTGGCACCTAAAT
This sequence comes from Cercis canadensis, assembly GCA_003255065.1. Lineage (NCBI taxonomy): Eukaryota > Viridiplantae > Streptophyta > Magnoliopsida > Fabales > Fabaceae > Cercis > Cercis canadensis. Next base: position 13,077 of record QAOA01007136.1, on the reverse strand, counting down.
CACAAAGGGTTTTACCGAAAAAAGAATTACCAATAATACAAGGTATAGTAAAACTCTCTGGATCTTTTAATGTAGGTGGTAATTTCTTTTGAAGAATAGCGCTGCACTCCTCAGTAAGTGCAACAGTCTCAAAGTCCTCTCCAGCTTTCTCTTGTTAGACAGTATATCTTTCATAAATTCGATGTAACTGGGCATCTGTTCAAGAGCATCAGCAAATGATATGTTGATGTGAAGTTTCTTGAATACTTCCAGAAATTTAGAGAACTGTGAATCCAGCTTTTTCTTTTACAATCTCTGGGGGAATGGTAGAGGTGGAACATTGGGGGGAGGATTGTCTGGAAACAATTTAGATGTTTTCCCCACAGGTGTTACTGGAGTCTCTACTGGAGTGGTTTCCTTCACCTCAGGCTCAACTGGCTTACACAGAAATTTCTTGGTAGTGTCAGAGGGTTCATCCAAGGTCTTACCACTACGAAGGGTAATGGTTTTGATGTGTTCCTTGGGATTAACCTCTGTGTCACTGGGCAATGACCCCTGCTGTCTGGTAGTGAGCATGGTGGAGAGCTGGCCTACTTGAACTTCCAGGTTATGAATGGAGGCATCGGTTCGAGCCATGAATTGGCTTGTATTCATGGTGAGCTGGGCTAGAGCATCCTCCAAAGAAACCTTTGCTTGCACAGTTGGTTGAGCAGAATTTTGGTTGTTCTTGCATGAGAAGTTTGGATGATTCCGCCATCCCGGATTATAGGTGTTTGAGTAAGGGTTATTTGGCCGATTCTGATTTCCCACATAATTAGCTTCCTCAGCTTGGGAATCAGAGAATGGATTGCCTACTTGACACTCTGTACTGATGTGAGGACCTCCACAACGGTCACAATTTTCAGGTGACTGGATAACATTTACATTCTGAACAGTCAACTGCTTAGCTAGCGAGTCGATTTTTGCAGATAAAACGGTAAAGACGTCAACCTCATGAACCCCAAGCACCTTTCTTGAATTGGACCTCTCAGTAGGCCACTGATAGGCATTGGTAGCCATCTCTACTAGCAAGTCATTGGCATCTTCATCGGCATCAACTAGGGTCTTGGTGGGATTTAGCAACCCATTATAAAAATTCTGTAACTGCAACCAGTCAGGGAGTCCATGGTGAGGGCATCTACGAAGCAACTCCTTGTACCTTTCCCAAGCCTCCTGAAGTGACTCGTTCTCCAATTGATAAAATGTTGCAATGTCATTTCGGAGTTTGGCGGTCTTAGTTGGTGGAGAAAATTTGGCCAAGAATTTTTGGGCCAAAATATCTCATGTGGTGATGGTCCCTGTTGGCAACGACTGAAGCCAAGCCTTGACTTTATCCCGTAATGAGAAGGGAAATAGGCGGAGGCGAATAACATCATTACCAACCCCGTTGTGCTTAAAAGTATCGCATATCTCCACGAACTCGGAAAGATGAGCATGAGGGTCTTCACTTGCTAATCCACTGAACGAGGCTGACTGGACCATGTGGATGACAACTGGTTTAATCTCAAAAGAGTTCACTTCAATAGCCGGTCGCCTTATACCCGAATTGGTATCCGCGATGGAAGGTAAAGTATAATAACAAAGTGCATTTGGATGGTTTTCTTCTACCATTGTGTCTGTCACAACTCTGGTAGACTCTCTTCTTGCCTTTCTATTCCCTCGACAGGTCTTTTCTATCTCAGAGTCAAAAGGAATAAGAGAGCTACTTCCAAATTTTCTCATACACAAAGAAAACTCCTACAAGTGTCAGAAGATAAACACTTAAGTAAATTTGTGAGCAGTAAATAACTAGACTAAAAGTAAGATTACTGAGTATCGATATTGATAACAAATTAGCCCCCGACAACGGCGCCAAAAACTTGTTGTAAAAATTCCAACGCAAGTGTATGTTGTCGTTTGCAAGTAATAAAATAAGATAAATTTATCGTTCTCACGAGGATTAATGTACCAACTACCGAAAGAAGGTTAACCTTAACTTTATCTAATCAATCGATAAGGAGATATTTCAATAAAACAACTGAAAATAGAATAAAAATAATGTAAACCAGAAAAATAGCAAATCAAACCAGAAAAAATGATAGATTTAGCAAGAGAGAAACACTTAGGATTCCGATTTCACCATAATTACTCCCAGCTTTCATTCCATATTTCATTAACTCTAATTTATCTTCCTATTTGTTAATCAAGATTCCCTAATTCATTCATTAGTCTCTCCCAATGTCTAGTGTAAATATCCATTAATTACTAACCCTGTATATCCCTATACGAGTTACAATAATTACGAATTCATTTAGTTTTGTGGATCTTTTTAACTGATTACATAAGTCATGGAGGTATATTTTTATCCTCCATGTAACTCATGGCATTTACCCCAAGGAACTTGACACACAACGCTCCTTCCGGTCTCATTGTGATTAACAATTCATCTAATTATTGGCCAGACAATCGAAGCATTAAAAGAAGAGATAAACGCTCAAATTGAAGAGATAAATAATGAAATTAATTTCATATGAAACTACAGCTGGTCCTAATTAGGCTACATCGTACCCCTAGATAAGAAAATTAGTTTATAATAGAAGAAAAGAACAAGAAAGAATAAAGTTTAGATATAATTTAAAGTTAAAAGAGGAAAAACTCTGGTTTGAAGTTTGAATCAGCTTCGCATCTCCTCCTTTCAATCCTTGCTTTGCCTCATTTCTGCCTCCAAAAGTGTCTAAGAACGAACTCCTTTCTAATTCCCTAGATATCCTATTTATACTACTAAAGAAAAGCCCTAAAACTAGAGAAATAGAGTGACGTGTATTAGTAGTCCGTGCACAAGCGTTGCGGCGCTGGAAACACTGCCTGAATTGTTGTTGTAGGCGTTGGGAACTGGCGCTAGCTTGCTGGAAGACTGGCGCTGCGGCGCTGAATCACGGGCGCTGGCTTGCTGTCCAGTTCATGCATTCTGATGCTCTAAGGGCTGCGGCGCTGGATTTCAAGGGCTGCAGTGCTGGTTTTCTGTCCAAATCCTCCCTTTACTTCATTCCCTCACTTTAGTGAATGAGTTCTGCAATTTAACATAAAACTTACAATAAGTGGTCATCATTCCTCAAAAACCAACCAAATACTTTACAAAAAGACATCTAAAGAGTGAGTATAAAACTCACTCAATACACAACCCTGGTTACCAGTGTCAAAAACACATTTCCTTGCAAAATTTGTCTCAAATCCTCAGCTCATTTGCTGTTTCCTACCCTTTACTTCTTGGAAGTGTAAAGTGTCTATAATTTGTTTAGATTTACAAATGAAGTACTTGAAAGATGCAGAGTTTTTTTGGTGTAGGAGAGAAGCTTTTTATTTTTTATTTTTAATGTTTTATGAGGGGACATTCTCCTTTGTTAGATGTTGCCTAAGATGAACACCCTAATCAGCATCTAAGGTATAAGTTTCCCTAATGAGGTAAACTATTCAAGACCACGGTTTTACTCTTTCTTTCCTTCTTTGGTTGATCACCGTCTTACTCACAGGGCACAAATCAGCTAGCATCTCAATGCCAGGCCTAAATTCTAAAGCATTTGCATATGTTTCCTCAATGGTAGTGAAAATCTTTTGTATTGGGTGGCTCACTTGTCTGCCGTATGCAGGGGTGGCAAAATGGGTTGGCAGGTTATGTTTGAGTTTACAGGTGTAGTGGCATCTCCTCTTTTTTTCTTTTTTTTTCCTAAAAGTATTCCTAGACTTCGCCTAGGATTAATCCTCCAAAGTATGGTCGGGTGTTAAAGTGGGGACCTCTCCCAAGAAAGTTTGTTGTATTTACAAGGGCTCGAACTCGATACCACTTGTTTAAGCGACTAGAGTCCTTTTCACTTAGGCTAACCTTCATTAGTTAGTGACATCTCCTCTAGTTATAGAAATTAGAATAATCATAGGTTCTATTTCTGCTATATACTCTTCTTCTATGTTTCTAACTCATTACACTCTTTTATAATCCAAAGAAAAACATTAATTAAATAGATGCATATAGCAATACTTGTGCAATCATTCGTTTCCCCTAGAGAACGTGCTCTTCTTGTGCTAGAATTCATAAAAAGGGTATAAACATTTGCACATTGAACCGAAGAAAAAATTGGGAATTACAAGTATGAAATTAATCTGCTAGTACTGTCATGGCAAAAAAAAAAAAAAAATCTGCTAGTACTGTAAAAATGGAATCAAAAATTTGACTGGAAGCATGCAATCAATTATATAAACTAAAAAATTGACAAGACACAGATTCAAAGAAGTCAATTCAACCTCACCACATTCATGGTCTTGTATTATTTTTGTTTTTCATTTAATGGCATTATGAACTCACTGACTTACAGAAAACTGCTCATGACTAAAACTTTATACTTGTCCGCAACATACGTGAAGTCGTGCAGACTTGGAAAAAAAAAAAAGAATTAAATATTTTTTTCATTCTTAAATTATTTTTTAAATATAATTTTAGTCCTTGATTTATTTTTGTATCATTTTAATCTTTAAATAATCATTCTGTTTATCAAATATGTCTTTTAAGTAATTATTTTTTGTGTTACAGATGACTAATTTGACGGATAATTAATGTGATTATTTTAAGATTAAAGTGATATCAAAAATAAATTAAAATAATATTTAAAAAATAATTCAATGATAAAAAAAATATTTTACACACACAAAAACGAAAAAAATCAATGGAAAGAGCCGAAGTTACATGAGATCTATCTGAATTCAACATTCATCAACCAAATCTAGAGTACATGTATTTTTTAAAAACCGAAATATAATTTTTAGCATAGCATTAGCATGAAGAATTTATTGAACCAAAACCAAAATTTAGTTGCAGTTTTATTTATATTTTTTAATAGTTATATATGTTGATGGGAGAACACCCCCAATGGCTAATGACAGAATCTGCTACAATAGAGTTCTCAAATTCAAATCTCATCCTGAACAAATAAATGGAATATATATGAGAGAACATATACTATATACCATTGAACGAAAGGTAAGAAAGTAAAGCTCTATGGACTGAATATAAGCTGTAATATAAATGCTAAAAAAATCTATCTAATCATTGTGTAAAATATTGTGTAAAAATTGATTCGTACAAAAAAAAAATAAGTAGATTTAATTTTTTTATTTTACTATACTAGAAAAAAAATGAATATCATTTTAATTTGAAAGCATAGGCCCACTTCATACACTGCATCTTATTTTTAAGCATTTTTTCCTTTAAAATATGAGAATAATGATAAGTTTCCATTTTATATTAATTAATTTTATTTTTAAAATAAAAAAAAAAGTAATGACATGCATGTATGTGAATATAAATATTCTAGTAATATATGTATGTAGAAATTTTTAAGAAATATTAAGTTAGCAGAGAGTATATATAGACGTTCAAAGTTTATGAAAGTATTATTGTAGAACAACTTTAATATTACAGGTTCAAATTCTGATAAATTAATAATATATAGAATTTATATAACTCTAAATATTTCTAAAATTTATATTTAAGAAAATAAAATTATTAAATTAAAAATTTTCAATCATATTATGGCATTGATGTTGAGAAAATTTAATAATCTGCACGTGGGTTGTCATTGTCCTAGCTTTTAGTTAGCTTATTTACCTAGTCATAGGAGTTAGTTTTTTAAACGTGGGATAGTGCCCACTTTTATATTGCTAGCAGTTTTATATTACCCTAACGTGGGCCTAGTGCCTATTTCCATGATAGCTATTAGTTTTATATTAGCAGTTATGTATTAGCCTATTTATAGGCTGTTTTCTTTAATCAATGTACGTAGAATAGTTTCTCCTCTCTGCTTCCTACTGTTATTGTGCATGCAAAACACCTTCAAAGTCTTTTAGATTATAACAATTGAAACTACAAATTGTATACTCTTTGAGTTGTTGGCTTAAGAATATGGTTACTGTGCTTGTAATGTATTGGCTTGCATTGGGCTTCACTGCTATATAAATGTTCTGAATTCTGCTTCAAACTTTCTACTTTTTCTTCCATGAGCATTCCATGCCTAAACTATTTTGCATATTTGGAAAGCTTGTGACAGAGGATTGTAGAGGGGTCTCATGGTAACTCCCAGAAATTTAGAAATGAAAGCACAATGAAGTTATCATGGCCACTCGTTCATTCAATGCAAGTTGAAGATGTGCAGTGTGGGATCGCAATTCTTGAAATATAACTCCAATATTCAGACCCTTTTTATACTTTTGAGCAATGGACAACTTTTGTGTTATAGGCCGAAGAAGTTTTCTTTTTCATCTTTTTCCTAATAGCTAGCTAATTTCTTCTTGATTGCTTAAGCCTTAAGCCTTGGATTCATCATGACCTCAATGAAAATTTTTCATCGCTTTTGTGTTTTAATAAGATATGTGTATTCTCGTGAGATGAATAATTTCCCAATACATAGGCGACGATGATTTGATGAAACAACCAGTTGAATTTTTTGAAGGAAGTTTAATATCTCAAGTCTTTGGCTCTTAACTAGTGAAATGGAATGGAAAGTGTTGCCAAGCATGTTATGAATAATGTGCTGCATCTGTTTCTTGGAAAGCTACAAAGACTATGGCTTCTTGAGTTTTAGAGTGTGTTTGGATGGAGAAGCATTTGATTAATATTTTCTCTGTAAACTCCCATTGCAGGAACCCTATTCCTCATCAACCATTTAAATTTACTTCAAGAGAATTCATCACATACTCTTCTATTAGATGAGAAATGCAAGTTCACCATGGAAGAAAAGAAAACAGCCAACCCCGTGTGAAGCTATGGCGATTTGTAGCACGCCACTCTAGTGATTATATAATCTGAAACCACAACCCTGGTTACCAGTGTCAAAAACACATTTCCTTGCAAAATTTGTCTCAAATCCTCGGCTCATCTGCTGTTTCCTACCCTTTCTTGGAAGTGTAAAGTGTCTATAGTTTGTTTAGATTTACAAGTGAAGTACTTGAAAGATGCAGAGATTTTTTTGGTGAAGGAGAGAAGCTTTTTATTTTTATTTTTTTAATGTTTTATGAGGGGACATTCTCCTTTGTTAGATGTTGCCTAAGATGAACACCCTAATCAGCATCTAAGGTATGAGTTTCCCTAATGAGGTAAACTATTCAAGACCACGGTTTTACTCTTTCTTTCCTTCTTTGGCTGATCACCGTTTTATTCACAGGGCACAAATCAGCTAGCATCTCAATGCCAGGCCTAAATTCTAAAGCATTTGCATATGTTTCCTCAATGGTAGTGAAAATCTTTTGTATAGGGTGGCTCACTTCTCTGCTGTATGCAGGGGTGACAAAATGGGTTGGCAGGTTATGTTTGAGTTTACAGGTGTAGTGGCATCTCCTCTAGTTATATAGAAAGTAGAATGTTTGATATCACAGGTTTTATTTCTGTACTTTTCTTTCATTTTTCTAGCGCATTGCACTATTTTATAATTCAAAGAAAAACATTAATTAAATAGTTGCATATAGTAATACTCGTGTAATCATTCGTTTCCCCTAGAGAACGTGCTCTTCTTGTGCTAGAATTCATAAAAAGGGTATAAACATCTGCACATTGAACCGAAGCAAAAATTAGGAATTACAAGTATGAAATTAATCTGCTAGTACTGTCATGGCAAAAAATAAAATAAAATCTGCTAGTACTGTAAAAATGGAATCAAAAATTTGACTGGAAGCATGCAATCAATTATATAAACTAAAAAATTGACAAGACACAGATTCAAAGAAGTCAATTCAACCTCACCACATTCATGGTCTTGTATTATTTTTGTTTTTCATTTAATGGCATTATGAACTCACTGACTTACAGAAAACTACTCATGACTAAAACTTTAGACTTGTCCGCAACATACGTGAAGTCGTGCAGACTTGGAAAAAAAAAAAGAATGAAATATTTTTTTCATTCTTAAATTATTTTTTAAATATAATTTTAGTTCTTGATTTATTTTTGTATCATTTTAATCCTTAAATAATCATTCTGTTTGTCAAATATGTCTTTTAAGTAATTATTTTTTGTGTTACAGATTACTGATTTGGCGGATAATTAATATGATTATTTAAATATTAAAGTGACACTAAAAATAAATTAAAGATTAAAATAACATTTGAAAAATAATTCAATGATAAAAAAGATATTTTACACACAAAAAAAAAAAAGAAAAAAATCAATGGGAAGAAGCCAAAGTTACATGAGATCTATCTGAATTCAACATTCATCAACCAAATCTAGACTACATATATTTTTTAAAAACCGAAATATAATTTTTAGCATAGCATTAGCATGAAGAATTTATTGAACCAAAACCAAAATTTAGTTGCAGTTTTATTTATATTTTTTAATAGTTATATATGTTGATGGGAGAACACCCCCAATGGCTAATGACAGAATCTGCTACAATAGAGTTCTCAAATTCAAATCTCATCATGAACAAATAAATGGAATATATATGAGAGAACATATACTATAAACCATTGAACGAACGGTAAGAAAGTAAAGCTCTATGGACTGAATATAAGCTGTAATATAAATGCTAAAAAAAATCTATCTAATCATTGTGTAAAATATTGTGTAAAAATTGATTCGTACAAAAAATAAATAAGTAGATTTAATTTTTTTTGCCAATAAATAAATGTAATTAAAATTGAAATATGTCTAATTAAATTTAATTACTCATGTATGTGTGTAAGTTATGGGAGAATTACTAAAGAAAGATAAAAGAATTTATTTTAAAAACAAAAATTAATAACATAATGACCCAATGACATTTTTTTGTTTTTAAAAGAATTTTTTTTTGTTTTTATGTAATTCTACCTAAATTCAAATGTAAATGCCTATTTGATAGTAAATGCAAAAGGACATACAATTATTGCAAAGCGAAGCAAGTCTCTTTCTCTATCACTATGGAGCCTCACATGGGTTGTCAACGAAGTAAAGACTGTTAAGTAGTATAGATAAGAAATGGGTAGACTCTACCCTACTTCATCAATGTCAGTAGTGTAACTCTACCCTACTTCATCAATATCAGTAGTGTAGATTGTAAAAGCACAAACAAAATTTATTGAGAATTTAGAGTAGAGTTAACTTTTGATTTTAATATTATTATGAAGAATTTAAAAAATTAAGTCATTTAATATGAGTAATATTTTTAAATTATTATCTGAATTTAAATTTGATAAGATCAAAACAAAATATTTTATATTTTTTAGTATGTTTTTTTTTTGTATTGTTTTTTTATGTATTTTATAAAAAAAATTAATTTTTTAAAATATATTCAATAACTTAATTTTTTAAAATTTTTATGATAAAATCAAAATAAAAAATTTGTTTTATTCTAAATTTTCAATAAATATTTATTTCTTTTTACCTTATCTATTTAGGTTAGATAAGATCACAAAGCCCTAAGATAAAACAGAAAAAAGACACCAATAATAGAAAGAAAAAACAATCAAGGGCAAACAGTAAAAGTTGCATAAAAAGCAAACCAAACCAAAGATTCAAAAGAACATCAATCATTCTAGTGCTAGTGTTTGCTTTGGTTACTGTTGAGTTCACTGAACTTGCCTTCTTTCTGCCTCTGTTTCTTAGTTTAGGTTGTAACTTGTAAGTGTATATCGCCTTTGAGTGTTCTGATCATTGATCACCTTTAATCTGAAAACCAAAGGAAAAGCAAAGATTCTGTGGTTGCTTTTGGAGATTGGAGAAGACAGATCGCTATAGAAGATGGTGCCAAGTTGCATGTTCATCTTGAGAAAAAGGTAAAAGAAATTGCCAAGAACTTTTATGAAAAAATTCAACTTATCTTGTCTGTGCAGCGAAGTAAAGAAACTTTTGCTTTTTTACCAAAAAAAAAAATATAAACTTTTGCTTATTCTATTATATTTTCTGTACTTATTGGTCTTATTGATTGCACTTCGTAAACATATATTTTTTAATATTTATGTTATATATTATTTTATATAAAAATAATTATTACATAAATAATATATGTATAAATTAATTATTTTTAAATATATTTAAAAAATAAAATAAATTATATTTTATATTTAATAAAATATAAAAATAATATATATTTATTACATTAATATAATAAGATATATTCATATAATATTATGTCTTAAACTATTTTTCGGCCACTTTAATTCTAGGTGGTGCCACTCTATTCCTCTCCGCCTAATTAAAAAAAAGGAAAAATATAGAAAAACCTCTTTACTATGTGGAGAAAATTTCCAGTAATTCTTGAGTTTTGATAAGTGACAAAGCAAGTATCGCTTTTTCTTTTTTATTTTTTAGTTTTGCTAATTGTTTCCCTTTCTTTTTTTAAATATGTCGACGGCAATTAATGGGGTTTTGGAAGCCGATTTCAGAGCATGGGTCCTCCATTTGGGAGCCATTAATGTTAGAGTGAGGCCTTGGGGAGAGAGAGAGAGGAAATGGAAAAGATATAGACGTGGTAACTAGAGCTAAGAATATGGGCAAGTGAAAATGCATACTCAAATATGTATTTTATTGTCTTTTTTAAAAAAATCATGTCACAATCTTTTACATTTTAGCATTTTTTTATAAAAAAAATTTGGCATTTTTTTTACATAAAATATGTTTTATATGTTGGTTTTTTTTTTTAAAATGTTGTAATATTTTAATATTTTTTAATAAAAATGCATTAGCATGTATTAAGTAAAAAAATTACCTACTTTGATAAATAATTTCAAAACTAATATGAACACATGTTTACTTTATTAATCACATTATTTCTATAAATTTGTCATTTGTTGAATGCCTATAAGGCTCAAAATGTGCAGTTTTAGTCTAAATTGCTTTGATCTACGTACCTCGTTGGATACTTTTTCTTGGAGGAATTGGTGGAACAGTCTCTCCTCCTTTCTTCATCATTCTAGGCATCAAAATGAGCTTTTGTGCTTTGGCGGATATGGAAAGAGCACAACCATAAGGTTTTCCATGACAAAGATTGTGAGCTTTAAGAAATTATTTATTTGATCAATTCTCACTATTCAAAAGTTAGATTCTTTGTAATGGTTGATAATAAGACCATGTTTATCTCTAGATTTTATCCTTTCTTTATAGGTTAGTGATGTTGGGTCATCCCAAGTTAGTTTGCTTTTTTGATAGTTTCTCAATGTGACTTTAATGATGTACGTGGATTTTTATTGGTGTTTGTTGAGTTACATTTGGCATTTATAACAGAGTAATGTTATCCTTATTTAATTGTGTAAGTTTTAGTGTAACTCACCTAATATTTTTATACGGATTTTGAATAATTAAGTCACACATAATATAATATAAAAAAGTATGTTAAACTCAATTTTTTGGTAAAAGTTAAATTTTTTATTTGACATATTTTATCATTTTTGTACTTTTTAAAAATATATAAGTTTTCTCATAAATTGTGTGACTTAATTTTAAAAAATCTTCGTAATAACACTAAATTCAACATCTAAATTCTATTAAAAATCCTCAATCAAAAGTGAGTAACACTTTAAAAGGATATAAGTTAGCAAAGACGTTCCCTCTTATATTCTTCTTATGCAAGACTGCAATGTAAAGCTACTATATACCTGTGAAAAGGCAAAAAAAAAAAAAAAAAAAAAANAAAAAAAAAAAAAAAAAAAAAAAAAAAAAAAAATCACATCATGAACAGTATTACTTGGAGCTATCAATCTTGACAGTTGACACCAGTTACCAGCCCTGTTTTTTTCAAGTCTTCCACAAGCACAAAATTTCATCACGATTTTCCCTCTAAATTCTGAGTCCTTTACTCAAGCGCTAACTAACACGCAAATTTCACACCTCGCTCACTATTTCTCAACGAAATCTTTTCTTCATCTTCACCTTCACACAGAGCTCTAATTTTTCCTCTGCACCAACTAAACAGAGCATATAGCAGCAAAATAAAACAAAGGTAAAACTCCTTTGACTATTATTCTTTTATATCTGATTGTTGAACAATGGCTCTGATTCTGTAGATTTAACTGTGCTCCTTTGACCCTCTCTGATTGCTGAACAATGTCCACCTATATTTGATTGTTTGCAATCTTGACTTGCTTCAGTGAGTGGACGATCTGGGAAATTAGGGATTTGGGGTGAGATTAGATGATGAAGATGGCTTCCAAGTGATGAAAGAGGATCCCTTTTTATTTTACAGATTTTGGTTTTTTAAATTTTTATGGACTTAATTGGTAATTTGCCATTTGGCCATGTATGCAATTTTTATGGACCATTTTTTTTATGCTGGTAGTTATGATCGCCTGAGGTGATAACATGGTTTTGTTTTCGGCATATCACCTGTTGCAGCAGATTCACACCCTATAGTTTTTTCATGTGCTGTCATACATAGAAAGAGGAGGAGACACAATGAATTAGAATCTGGCCTGCATCATGTTTTATCAAGCTTCTACTAATTTTACACTGATTCCTTCAGTAAACAATATGGTTTTTATGTTATAGGTATATGGCTGGTTCAATTCATGGTAGCTCTACGATGGAAGATTCTAACCTTAGTATTATATACTAAAGACAAAGGCCAAAAGCTTTCAGAGTTTCAATGGCTGCTGGTGCTGGAGGACCATCTTCCTCAAATTCTTCTTTCAACTCAACACCAAAATGGAAATTTCACGTTTTCTTGAGTTTTAGGGGAGACACCCGTAAAAATTTTACAGACTACCTATATGCTACTTTGCAAGCCAAGAGAATCATTACTTTTAGGGATGATGAACAACTTGAGAAAGGAGAAGTTATTTTTGAACAACTCCTTAAAGCCATTGAAGAATCTCTTTCTGCAATTGTTGTTCTCTCCCCACAATATGCTTCTTCCCGTTGGTGTTTGGATGAGCTCCATAAAATTCTCGAATCTAGAAAAGTGTTGGGCAGAGAAGTTTTCCCAGTCTTCTATGATGTTGATCCCTCTGATGTAATGTACCAAAAGGGAAGTTTTGGCGAAGCATTTAAGAAGCATGAACGAAGATATACAGAAGACAGGATTAAAAGATGGAGAGACGCCTTAAGAGAAGTTGCTGACTTACCTG